>RJWM01001567.1:0-151867 GCA_004363535.1 Dasyprocta punctata
AGAGCTGTTAACACTAAAAAAACTACATTTTACCAACTCTTGGTTTCTATAAAAATTGAACAAAAGAGCCCTGAGATGATTGGTAATATATTGGACACCAGTAGTACAGGGACCTTTCTCTTAAATGGCCTTAAAGGAACAGGCGAATAATGACGACAGCTGTCAGCTGCCTCAAGAACCAGCCTGTATCTGATTTCCACCTTACATGAAGATAAAAATCCCATACTACCTGTGAATGAAATCTTATGTGGGGAGGATTGAGGACCCATGACTAACTGCTGCTATTTGCCAATTAATCATTCAGACATTCTTCCGTTAAAAGGCATGGACACATATTGTTGGGTGGCTATGGGCCTGCTCAGATATGGGTGCACCAGAAAGCAAGAAGACATAGCAAAAGAAGCCAAATGCTAAGGCCGGGGTTGGGAGATGTAGCAAGTTGGCCATTTATCTGTTTGAGGGGATGCAGGCCCAAAGATAGAAGTGCAGAAAGTACTGAAAGGGAGCCAGGAAAGTTGAAGGGACTGCTGTCCGTGGGGCAGTTCTGCAGCAGCCGAGCAGTCCCAGATATCTCTGTCACACCATCACTGCTCTTGCAGGGCTTACCTTATATGAAGAAAGAACTTTTCTTTGTTGCTGTGTTAGTCCATGCTTACTAGAGTTAAATGTAGATGAATGCAAGAGATCTGCCTGCAAGATGGAGACCTGAAGATTCCAGCCAAGGACCTGAATCCCACGGCAATGTCTCATGCAAGTCCATATCAAATGTCCGCACTGGGAAGACTCAAGGGCCAGTGGTAGAAGCTAGAAAGTCTTTACCTTCAGCAGGTGAAGGATTTGCGCCAGAAGCCTGAGGGATCTGCACTGGAGCGAGGAAGTGAAGACCAGACCTCCCTCAAAGAGAACAGTAGCCACGCCCAGCAACAGGGAGAACCCAAACTCCTCTAAGGATGAGAACAGCCAATACGAAGTGCCTTCAGAAAATCAACAGCATGCAATCTTCCCTTCCAGATCACCTTTTATATCATCCTACTAACAATCCTCAAGTGCATCTTCCATGCCCAGAACCACACTGACTCAGTTCATCTTGGGTGTTCCCACTTAAATTGACCATTAATTAATCCACTGATTCCACAAGGAACATCTCTCATGGGAAAATGTTCTTTTTGCATTTTCTCAGATCAGGAACCTAAAAATACAATAATGTGCCTAGAAGTTAATACGTAGTCAGTAAAGAACTATGTAAACTTCATCTGGGTTTGATCTACTGAGGCAAATTAGGGCAAAGTCATCATGGGACTGTTTAGATGGCAAAACATTGTCTTTTTAAAATCTTGACTATTCTTTGCATTTTATTTCAGAGTGATTATTATTTCATCTGTGTTTCTCCTTGTGTGACTTTTGGTGTGAAATTGTGCCCATGAGTCACCAATGTGGCAAACAGTTTAATTATCTCTTGTCCAGAGAGAAGTAGCATAACTATTATGCACTTGATAAACTCTCTAGATAATTATACCCAAAATTTTATGTAGGGAAGATTGAGGACCCATGACTAACCCTGCTGTTATTTGGTAACTAATCATTCATTCTTCCAGTAAAAGGCCTGGACCCCGAGAAGGACAGGAATTGTGAGAGGGTGATGAAGGAGGAAGGATTTCAGAGAGTCCCCAGGTGTACCCAGGGTGCAGTGAGACTGGGCATGAGGACAAGCAAAATTGTTAGGGAGCCATATGAAAAATGCTTTCTCAGTGTTATTTTGCCTTCATTTATGTTTTTGGGAGAAATGAAGTCAGAATTATTTTTAAATAAGAAAGATGATAAAAACCAAACCATTAAAAGGTACAAGTTAAATATTCATAAGCCCCAGCCCACATCCTTTCCAGGCAGTCTTCCACGAGGAGGTGGGGTGTCTTTCTCCCATGCAGGGCGGAGCTTCCATCTCACCTAGAGTTGGGGGCAAGTCTGTCCCCAGTCCCAGTTTAAGGGGCAGTATCCATATTCATGCCTTGGATTAGCCATTCTTCATCTCTGAGCACTGCCTGCCATGTACATATTTCCTCACTTTTTGGATTTCCTCTTCAAATTATTGCCACAAATGCAGGCTTAAATTGACTGAACCTGTCATTTTCTCCAAAGGAACAAATTCTCACCATTTTTTTTTTTTTGGAAGGACAAAAGCAGCAAAGTTGTGTTTAATGATAAACAGACACCTAGGGGTGGGTCCTCCTGAAGCAATCAGGGGAGGGAAGAAGGACTATTGTGTTTCCACTGGGCATGAAAGCCACCAAGATCAAAACAACTCCCATGATTCTTTCCACCACAATTAAAAGAGGTGAAAGATGACTTTTGAAAGCTCAGTCTACCATGGAAGAGGGTTTCAATCACCAAACTAGATTCCAAGCATGCATGTGAATTAATAAATGATCAGAGAACAAAGGGTATTAAAGTATCACTTCAGACCTTTCTTTACTTAATAATGACATAAAAGCATCATTTGTGCTACATTTGTTACACTCAGTGCAAATAGGACTCCCTATTCAAAAATATTATTAAGAATACAACAACTATAACCCTAGAGCATTAAATCCTTTTGAATTCAGGGTCTTGTTCAGGTGCATACTCAAGAAAGTTTAAAACAACTTTTAAAATGTGCCTAATTTGCTAACATTGATTCATCCACTACAAATTTGTCTTGTGCCAGGCCTGGTGGTGAATACATGTAATCTTAGCATTCAGGAGGCCAAAGGAAGAGGACTGCATGTTTGAAGTTCCAGCCTGGGCAACATAGCATGACTTATCTCAAAAACAAAAAACAAAAACAAAAAGCAAAAACAAAAACAAAATTGTCTTGTATAAGGACGGCAAGCTTACACTGTCCTAAAATAATTTTTCTATAGCTTATAAAAGAGTAAATTTGCCTAGAGCATATATATCTACTTGGTTCAAACTAATTCTTATCCATGAGATGCTTTGGAAGAGTTGTTGAAATATGCTGGCAAGTATCCCAGTGTTTGAAGATTTAAGTTTGGAATTGTGCTATCTTTGGATAGACAAACTGATATATGGGTTTTGAAAGTGCTCTTATGTATTTGGAAATACCATTCCCTTTGTTGTTTTTATCCTTAATAGAATCTATTCATTACCTTCTCTTGTTACACTCAAGTTTGGTGCATTTCAGTCCTGTTTTGGAAAAGTTTCTCATTGAAATTATTTGGCCAGGCAAACAGGAGGAGCAAATAATGTGGTTTTAACTACAGAACAAAGGTTTGGTAGATGAGACAAATCTCTCAAGTTCTGAAAATCAACATGGATGAGGCATCAGATTGGAAAAGGAGGCAGCAAACCCATAAGGGGTGAAGGAACCTTCAGTGGAATAGACTCATATAAGAGAAAACACACTAAGACCTTCTTGTGGTGGGAGGAGCTGAGGTAGTTCAGGGACAGCCAGTTAGAGAGTGAGATGAGCTACTCCATGGGCAACTAGGCTAGGCAAGCCTTTTACATTCCCACAGGACCTCCACTGCAGTACAACTAATCACGATGGAGTAGCCAATTAGGACAGAGAAGGGGCAGCACCTGAGATGTACAAGCAGACAGTCAATTCCATAAGCACATTTAAGTGTGTTGCATTAGTCAGGTTTTGCACAGAAACAGAACCAATAGAATATATAACAATCTCTATTTATCAGATTGGTTTAAGTGATCAGAGGCTAAAGAGTTCCACAATGGCTATGAGCATCCCCAATCAGGAGGGCAGGTAAACAAGTGGCTACTGAATCCAAGAAGCTGTGAGTTGTAGAACAATAATGACCAATGAGGGAGTGCCAGTCTGAGGCTGAAGGCCTGGAAGGGTCCTGGAGAATCCCTGGTGCAAGTCTGTGTTCAAAGGCTGAAGAATCTGCAGGCCGGTGTTAGCAAGGGATAACATCAGCAAAAAACACCTCCACTCAAGAATGGCCAAGGGACAAAGGAAGAGAATTTTTCCCTTCCTCTTCTCTGTTCCATCCAGGCCCCCAGCCAGTCTGCCCAAATTCAGGGAAGGTCTTTGCCCTCAGTTTTACTGACCCACTTGCCAATTTTCTTTGGAAACATCCTCAAGACACACCCAGAAGCGTGCTTTACCAATCTTCTAGCTGTCTCTCAGTCCAATGAAGTTGGCAACCAGGATGAACCATCACACATGGCCTCCACTTCTCTAAGAGAGAAGTCTGGCAACAAAGAAGGAACAAGGACATAATAGGTTTGAGAGACGGAGTCTAGAAAGCTGGGACCCAAGAGCCGTGGGCCAAGAGGTCCTTTAAGAGCATCCTTCCAAAGCTGGGACAAAGGACGTGGAGTGGAGTGAGTATCAGTCCATTTGAACCACTGCTCCTCTGTTCCACTAGGGATCACAGAGCTGGTTAAAAATCCAGGAAAGGGCAATGTGTGCCATGCTCTTAGAGTCATCGACCTGCTCACTGGAATTTTCGAAATCGGATGACCAGTTAAGCAATAGTGATCCTTTAGTAATTGTTGTTGGGACAACAGAGCTTGCACTTTGTACACTGAATGTCAGGAGCTAGTTTCTGAAACTATTTCCAGTGAGTTGAATAATTTAACATAATGTATTTTAACATTTAAGCTGTGCAGTCAGCAGCCATTCCTGCAGAACATGACCCCATGGAACGGCTTGAAGAGAGAGGCTGCCACAACGGCAATGCCAAAAAAGCCCCAGCTGCTCCAGCTTTTCCTGCCTGGGTAGCACAACCAGCTGCAAGGGGGCCATGGGCTCAGGCCACCACCCCTCGCCCAGATCCCCACCGCAGCCCCAGCTCGAGGACTGGAGATAAGGCAGCCTGAGGTGGCAGATAAACAGCCTTGTTATTAATGTATGCATGATGTCACCACAGCACCTTCATCAGCCTGTCCTTCCCAGAACCCAAGGGCAAAAGACACCTGCTTTGCATCCTGGACTTCTTTTCATAGTAACATGGATTAAAAGAAGCAGGAAGGAACTATTATGCAAGTTCTTCAGACTATATGATATCTTTCACCATTTAAAAACAAATTTAAAGAAGAAAATGTGAAAATGTTCTTGTTTTTGTTTTGTTTTGTTTTGGGGTTTTTTAGTGTTTTTGTTTTGTTTTGTTTTTTACAGAAGACCCCTAAGAGCAGTTTTCTTTTCCTCCTAAGTAGATGTTGCCTTTTGGGGTAGGCGGAGCCTGGTGCAGAATGGGTGGAGTCTGGAGCAGGGTGAGCAGGGTTCAGGGCCGGATGATTTCCGACAACACCCCCTCCCCAGCTCTAACTTTCCATGACTGTGTGCACCTGGCCTCCCTACCAGCACTTTTGTCTTTCCTGGCTGAGTTTTCATTTTATTTTTGAATAATATTTGGCCTCATTATAACAGGAGTGCTCAGAGTCTCAAGGAAATCTCATTTATAATTCTTTACTTGCATTCATAAAAAGGTAAGTGGCCAGTGGATATGTTTCTTAGCTTTCCATTATTTAATGATTAACTAATGATTATAATAATTGCTTCAAATGACAGACTTGTAAGGAGAACAGGTTTTTGTGGGTTCAGTTTTGGAGGTTTCAGTTCGTGATCAACAGGTCTGTTGCTTTGGACCTGTAGTGAGGAAGCACATCAGAGTGGGAGCACGGGGCAGAGCACAATCATTTGCCTTGTCATGAACCAGCAACAACAACAACAAAAAAAAAAAAAATAGGAAGAAAGGGCAGAAGAAGAGAAAGTGGTGGGAGAGTCCACACTTCCAGGGAATAAGATGCTCCTATCAGACTCCACTTGCCAAAATTCCTCTCATCTCCGAGTAGTTCTACCCTTAGAACTGAACCTTCAACAAATGGGCCTTTGGTACATTCAAACCATAGCAGTGAGTTGGGACAGCAGAGACAGCCCCAGAGTGGCCTGTCTTCTGTGGTGCTTCCTACCACCTGCCAGTTACACTTTTGTACCAAACCCAGTAATCTCTCTTGACATGGTTGCCTTATTCACAGGACAGACAGCCTTTCAAAAACCTCAAACTCACCCAGCAGCATTCACAAGGTCTTAGGATTCTGCTTTCCTGTCCCGAAGTAATAAGGTGTAACTAGAATTCTCTCTCTCTCTTTTTGTTTTCCTGAGGATAAAATCTATAAGCTAACTTTATGGATTATATTAGGCTCAAATTTCTACCTTCAGTTGGATTTTTGAAAGTATTTACATGTTCATAAAACAAAATCTGATTGTTTACAACAATAATTTTTAAAACTCCAATCCTATTTTACCTTAGGCCCCATGACAATAAGCGTGATGCACAGCAGAAGTGAGACCCTGTGGCCAGGCAGAGCGAGGAACAAAGAGCATTGTTCAGGGAGTGTCACAGTGCCTAGATGTCTGTCAAGGGAGGGGTTTGTCATTATGTTTAGACAAGAGGCGGAAGGTGTCCATGAAGAGAGGGGTTTTGGAGGACCTGACTCTGTGCTACATTACGGACAGACCAGGAGGGAGCCGGTGGTGAGAGAAAACAGCCTCTCAGATTCACAGAGAAAATAAAGACTCGTTCCCTGATGAGAGAAGCCATCTCCTGGAGGGAGCATCTACTCCATTTTCTGGATCCTATACTTCCAGTTTATCTCTCATTCTCTTCTGAGTTGTTTACTGTCAGAATTTCATCCACATGTCTTCATGGACATCACCCACACAGCATCCTTGTCTTACTGTGTTGCTACACAAAATACTTGAGACTGAGCAATTTATAAAGAGTAGAGGTTTATTTAGCTCATGGATCTGGAGGCTGGGACTTCTAAGAGCATGTGGAGCCAGCATCTGGTGATCTCGCTGTATTCTAACACGGTGGAAGGCATCACAAGACAGATATGGTGTACTAGCTGGGCTTCCCTTCCTGTTCTCACAAAGCCACTATCCTGGGGGCCTCAGCCCCATGACATCATCTAACTCTAATTATCTCCCAAAGATCCTATGCCCAAGTACCATTAGCATATGAATTTGAAGATTAAGTTTACTGAGTGTTGGGAGACACATTCAAGACCTAGCAGTCCTGGACATTGTAATCAAGTTTAGAAGATAATTCTCAATCCACATCTCACTTAACCCACCAGCAGCATTTAACCAGTTGATCACTTGTCCATCTTAAAATAACTGATGCCCAGGTCACCATTTCCATTATTTTCCTTTTAGCTTACTGGTCCCTCCTTCCCAGTCTCCTTTGCTGTGTCCTTAGATTCAGTCCTTAGCTTTCCCAAGGCAAGTTCAGCCACTGTCATGGGAGTAAGTGTTGTTCATACGTCGATGATTCCCACATGCATATCTCTCCCTTGGTCCTGGATTACTGCCAAGTTGATATCTAATGGGCATCTTAAATTGGACCCAGCCAAACAGAACCCTTGAATCCTTCCCTGCACCTATCTTCTCCACATTAAACAGTAGTACTGGCTTGCCCTTGACAGGGATTAACAAGGATATGAAAACCTTACTCTTCCTAAACGTTCTAAAATTTCTCTTTCACTGGTAATAGAAAAATCAAAACATTGCTGGCCTAGAGAAGGAGTCATACCTAACTTAAAGAAATTCTAAAATGTAGACACAGCCAGGTATCATGGCACACATCTGTAATCCCAGCATTTGGAAGGTTGAGGCAGGAGGATCGCTGAGAGCTCAAGGCTAACCTGGGCTTCGTAGTGAGTTCAAGGGCAACCTGAAATACATAGAAAGATCCTGTCTCAAAAAAAAAAAATAGTAATTAATAAAATAAAATGTAGACACTCAAGAACTATATAGTGAATGTATGTATGAATGAATGAATGAGGAAACTTAAATAGCCACCAGAGTCTCCAGGGTCTCATTTACCTGGGTAGACATTTACTGCCATGTGGATCTTCCAGGGGTTTAAGAACTTCTGTCTCTGGCTGACCAGACCTCTCTTTTGCCAGCTGAGAGCGCTTCTCTGCCTGGCCCTAAGCTAACGTCAATCAGTGGAGACTAAGACTCTGATATTGAAATAGTAACTAAAATGAACAAGTCTACTTACTGTGAGTGAGGCCCAGCAGCTACTAGTCTCCCTTATACCAATTCAAAACACTTAAAACTGGTTGGTGGCTCCTTTGCTTTTCAAGTAGTTAAAAACAAACAAACAAACACCAAAGATTCAAATGTTGCCTCTGATGAATGTTTGTAAAAGAGCGGGGATTGTACCTTTTTCTGACATGAAAGAGGAGAGGTCATATGCCAAAAGCTTAATTTATGTCATTTTGTAGATAAGTTGTCAAATAAAATGAACCATATCGACGTTCAATATTGACAAGTATCTTCCTTTGGCTTTTAGATTCTTCAATTACTTGGATCCTTAGTATCATCCTTTCTTTTATTTGGTGGACAGTCTTTTTAAATAGCTCAAACAGATCTTAATATTAAAAATACAGTGATGAGGGAATGGGGTCAGGAAGACTAGTAACAGGGGGAGGTGTGAAGTCATTAAGGTGTGACATCACTTATTTGCCTCCAAGAAAAGCTCTCATTACATGGTATAGGTTCTTTTCTAAGGTACACGATAAGGCTGGCCCCTGAGTCATGCTCTGATATCAGACTGTGGGAGAGGAAGGCAGCTGCTCTGCCCACTTGGCCGACCTGTGACTAACGGTGGGTGAGAGCAGGTCTGGATGTGGTGAAGTGGAAACAAGGACCAAGGATAATAGAAAGAGGCTTTCTGAGGCAGCCTCTGCTGTATCCGTGGAAACCAGCCTTGGCTCCTCCCATTTCTCTAGGACCTTTCTTTCCCCTCCTTTTTCCTTCCATTTTAGGACTATGATTCTGTTCTTCTGCCCTCCCTGGAGTCTTCCTTTCCTGCCACCTTTGGAGTAGCAGCCACCATCCTTATTGTCTCTTCAAGGTCTCTCAGAGAGGGAGGAAGGAAGGAAGGAAGTTCTCCTCCTTGGTACCCTTCCCACACTGCATCCCGCCCCCATCTCCTTTCATCACTGCTGCAAGCTTCTGCTCTGTGGAGAGAAGAAGGAAGAGAAGAGAGAAGGGTGGGCACCTTGTTCTCCTGCTGCCCCAAACCTATCTCTGGCATGAGGTCGGTGGCAGAGACAGGTACATACAACTCAACTCCCTAGCCCAACTCACTCTATTGGGGTTACTGCTATACCCTGCCGGTCACATGGGAGTTTGGTGGGAAAGAGCCATCTCTCCCCCACCTAATCAGTAGGTGAGATGAGGTCCAGAATCAGACTGTGGAGTCATGGTCAAGGTTCCTGGTGAATGGATGTGGTGAGGGAACAAGGTGGCAGAGGAAAGGAAGACAGGCTCTGGACCATCCAGGCTGAGATTCATTTCTCCATAAAGAAGTTATTGTAAATGCTATGCAATTTCTTCCATATTTTATACTCATATGCAGAATGCAGGTACATATATGAATAGACATATATATATATATACACACTGTTATGCTTATATGCATTATATGTATGCACACATGTATATACATGCATAGAGTTTTAGTCATCAGAAACATAATAGATTCCATAGGGCTTTGATGATGGTCTAGGATCCAATTACCATTTGTTTCAAGAAGTGCCACATATAAAGGAGACAATTCAATCAGCTGTTAAATATTTGCATTATTTAAGTACTTGTACTCGATTGTAAAGACAAATGCACAGGATATGACTCTTCTGCTTCTATTTTGTTTGGTTTCTCAGAGAATCCATTTGAGACACACTCAAAAAAGCAGAGCACTTGAGGGAAATTAGCAGATGGCATTGATGAGGTTCATATGGGCCAATTTAGAAGGGACAGCTGAATTATGAAGATTTCATTTTTTTAAGAACAGCTTGTGGAACTGTATTGTATGATTCTATTTTAGTCATTCCCACTGCAGGATGTTCCGGCCACAGGACACTGCATCCTGGTCAATACATCTCCCTTGTCCTCTCTGGTGTATTAGATCATTTCAGTCCCGACACGATGAGGGAGTGGCCAGGTCAAGCTTCCCTTTATGCATCAGGTAGAAAACCCAAGGTTACAGTATTTTGACTTGCTCATGAGTTTTCTCTCAGAATTAATACATCAAATTCCAGTCCCTGTGCTCAGGAAATTTGCTCCCTTAAAAACAGAGAGGATTGTGCAAAGAAAGCCAGCTTCTCCTCTTGCAGTCATTTGGAATATGTGAGAAGCCTTGAGGCTTAGATTTCTAGCAGCCATTCTATTTCTGGTGAAAGCTTCTCATGGAGGGTGGAGTGGAAAGGGTCTGGGGCCTAAAGAACACTGCTGAAACCCTGAACCAACCAGCATCACCTTTTGCTACTTCCCCTAACACTGAACCTATGCAGGACCACCTGCTTCTAGGCTGTGTGTTTTATGAGCTAATGCAATGTGACCTTAAGGCAATGTGAGATCTGGGGAGTCAGGACTGGTTACGCTCCAGCACGATATGATTCTGTTTATCCTTCTATGCCCTCATGGCTGACCGTTGCACTTCTCACAGTGAGTGATGACTGAAAGGGAAAAAAGCAGTTACTCGTAACAGTATTTCTTTGCCCGTGGAGCTCATTTGTTTTTTCGATGTGATGTGGACACTATATGTAAGAGGTGTTAAAGTCAGAAAGTCAGAGTGTTACATGATTCATTTCTATGGGATTTTCACTCAGGGCCCAGGAAGAGAGAAGCCAGACTGCCCCTCCAGTGACCCAACACCCCACCCCACCCACCATAAGCAGCGGGCTGGTTCGGAGGACAGGCTGAGTTGATAGCAACTGAGGTACAAAAACAACTGAATGCTCATATTGTTTGATGTACTTTGCAGGCCTGGGACTGGTAGTCTGAGCATCTATTGGGAGGATGACAGTACGCAATATGGCAAATATGGGGGATTTCCTTCTGTCTAGTTTTTAAAATCCAATATTGTTCTCGCTGTTTTGTTTTGCTCTGATTTATTGTTTTGTTTTATTCAATGTTCTGTTTTGATTGGCTTTATTCTGTTGTGTTTTATTTGATTTTACTATATCTGATGGAATGGACAACTATTGTGACGATAACAAGACATACTGTGATAGTCATTGTTGATTTCCTATTACCCTGCTTCAAAGTTCTGTACCACTTTCACTGCTTTGTTTTGATTGGCTTTTCTCTGTTTTGTTTTGTTGAGTTTTATTATCTTTAAAATAAAATTTAAAATACAATATTTATACGAGATGCTCAAATGTAAGAAATTGAAACTCACACTGTCCAGTAGCATCTAATATGCTACTAACCCTAACAAGGCATGGCCTAACAGTGAGGTTGGGTTTGGAGATGTATGAAACTGTCACTGGTGAATTTTGATGAAAAACTTTCATACCAAGGGTCTGGAAGCTGCACAGAGGTGTGGGTGCCGCTTTCAGCTCTGACGAAGGCAGCATGAGCTGTTCTCTGATAGGCAGGCCCCAGGCCAGGAAGGGCCAGAAGCTTGAGGCGCTCACACCTGGGGCAGGGGGCCAAAGCCTTACTGGGAAAAGCTGTATCAGGTGTAAAGAATGAAGAGACACTGGAGGTGGAGAAAAGAACATTGAGGAGGGTTGAGACAGTGCAGGTGGCAGTGCTGGAGTGGGCAGGCTGAGGTCACCAGTGGGAAGGATCCCATGGTCTCACTGCTGTATGGGTCTGACTATGTAGAGTGGAGGGGTGGTGAGGAATTAAAGGAAATTCTACAGTTAGGCACATTGCGTAGGGGAGATTACCCTCAGGCTCTATCCTGGAGGACTTCTGCCAGCTCTCCATTTATTCCTGCCACAATTCAGTATCACAATAAGATACAAATAACACAGAGAAATCTCCCCTACCTCTTGTGCAGGTCCCTGAAACCCTTTCCCACACTGAACCTTTTCTGTAACTGTTTCATAAGCACAACTACTCAACATGTGCTTCCAGGGACACAGCAGACTAGGTTAGTCAGACCAATCATTCTGCTGACAACTAAAAATCCTAGATACATTTTGAAAAAAGTTTCTCCTTAAAAGTGTAGAAGCATTAAGAAGATAGTGAGAAGCCGGGCGTGGTGGCACACGCCTTTAATCCCAGCACTCTGGAGGCTGAGGTAGGTGGAGCGTTGTGAGTTCGAGGCCGGCTTGGGCTACAACGCGAGCGCAAGGCCGGCCTGAGCTACATAGTGCAACCCTGCCTCAAAAAACCAGGGCTGGGGAGTTTGGCTCAGCGGCTTAAGCGCCTGCCCTGGCAAGCGCAAGATTGTGAGTTCAATCCCCAGTGCCGAAAAGAAAAAAAAAGAAGAAGATAGAAATGATCAGGTCAAAATCGAAGTAAAAGCCGAAGTCTTGAGAGTTGAGGAGACGCACCAGAGAGTGTCTGTTCTGAGGGCATTTGCCGACCAAGGCAAACCTGAGCTTCTGATCTGCGGTCCTTCTGGGCATGGAGCATGGAAGAGATTCAGCCACATTGGTGTATGTTACTATACTTTAGTCTTTTTTATTACTGAGTAGTACTCCAACGTGTGGATATACTGCAGGTTGGTTTTATGTTCACTCGTTCATAGACATTTGGGTTAGTTTTTTTTAAATTAGTATCACAAATCAAGCCTCTATAGACATTTACTAGGTAAACATAAATTTTCATTTCACTTAGGTAAATACCGAGGGCTTAGATCACTGGATTTCATGGAAAGTGTATTAACTTCATTAAAAATGGTCAAACTGTGTTTCAAAGCGGCAGTGCCCTCTTGCACTAACAATCTAGGAGAGTGGCAGTTGTCCCACACACTCACCAGCACCTCCATACTGTCAGTTTAGTTTTGTTGCTTTTCTCATAAGTGAGCATTGAATTTGCATTTTCCTAAATTACTAACTATGTTGATTCTCTTGTCATATTTGTCATCTAGGTGTCTTCTTTGGGCAAGTGTCTTCTCAAGTTTTGATTGAGTGCTAAATTTTTAATTAAGGTGTTGGCCGACTATTGAGTTTGGAGAGTTTTTAAAATATATTCTGGATAATAAGATCTGTGATTTTGTAAACACTTTCCCCAACCTATGCCTTGTCTTTTCTTTTTTAAAAATGTCTTTTTAAAGATTAGAATCTTTTAATTTTGATGAAATCCAATGTGTCAATTTATGGAATGTGCCTCTTGGATTAGATTGGGTCCCCGATGAATCTGTTTTATGTCACAGTAGCTGACACCGCCCAGGCTTTCATGGAGTCTCCATTCTCTCTTTCCTTTGTTCCACTTTCTCAGATAAATAGAAGCTAGTCATCTCATGAATCATACTGAGGGACGTAAGGACTATGTCTATCGGTCTGGACAAAGACCTGGGATGAGCAGGATGAGGAACAGCAGAGCTGACAGATCATTTGTGAATAATAGGTCACCTTCCTTCTGTTGCTCTTATGCTTCACTCATTCTAACGTCGGCAACATACAGGAATAGAAATAAGATGACAAGCATGATTTAGAGGGCAAGTGAACTCTGGTCTAAGTAAAGGGAGTTACAGAGAGTAGTGCTGGAAAGTCAAGAATGTCTTGTGCAAGGGGAAAATTACCCTGCAACATGGAGTTTTGGAGATTTGCATTCTGACCACAACCTCCTTATACGGTAAGGGTGTCCTGGTTTCTTTAAAGCATGAAAATTGATGCAGTGGAAAAACTACTAATACATTATTTTTCTGAATATATGCTCATTTTTTGGTCTTCTAATTTTAATTGAAAACATAATTTTATTAAAATCTAATAAAAAAGACTGCTTGTTCAATGATTTTATTATCTATAAATTATATAATTCTGGCTGTCAAATAATAAAGTAAGTTTTTGTTGTTATTTAAGGGGCATAAAGAGGTTTATTAGGTGGAATTTCAAGTACACACTCAAAGAAATAGAGTGCAGGTCCTTAAGAGAGAGGCATACAACAGGCTGGAGCTGAGAATATTTATGTGCTTTTGGCAGTGGATATCTGTAGAATTAGAGAATCTACAGAAAGTCTGGGTTTGGTTTACAGGAAAAAGTGACATCGTGATGGAGACCACTACAAAGTGACTTGGAGCAGGATTTAAAATTAATCAGTTGACTTCCTATGTTTATTTGTGTGTCTGTCCCAGACCTAGGCCCCTTGTCTGGGGATGGGCAGCAAATCCATAGTAAGTGAACCGCTATGAATCACTGGCCTGGGCTGAGTCCTGTAGTGGCCTGTGATGTCATGAAGCCTCAAAGGACAAGATAAGGCCACAGTTAAGGACACCTGGTTCCAACCCTAATTAACTAGATAGAGACTGTAGCTGCAGGCGGCTCACTCCTGAGGTGAATGTCAACCTAGAGATAAGATAGCTTTCCTAATTAGCATAGTTTACTACTTGGGAAAGTCTTTGTACTGACTCCCAAGATCCTGCTCAGTTTCCCACACTTTCCTCAGTATCCCCTTCCTTTGTTTGAAAACCAAATAAATACAGGCTGCCCAGAGAAGTTCTTTATCTCAGCCCCTAGTGAATCTTAAATTCTGCTAGAGGGTTTTGATCCTCCTAGAACCCTAAAATCATATCACTTGTCTCTTTTATTTAAACCGTTGCTGTTTGGGAGGTTGCAGGCCTGATCAGTCTGAGATAATGACTCCTTTTATAAGTGAAAGGGTAGCTTATTTTACAGGGAAAAGATAAGGCCTATTTATTTATTTTTTATCACGGGTGATGTCAGATGTTTTGCCTAAAAATAGTCTTTGAAATCTTTGAATCTGTTTATCTGTTTTAAAGTCAGGTTTCTGGCTGGGCATGATGGCATATGCTGGTGGTCCTAGCACTTGGGAGGTTGAGGCAGGAGGGTTACTGTGAGTTTGAGGCCAGCCTGGGGTATGAAGTGAGTTCAAGGCCAACCTCAACTGCATAGTGCAATCTTGTCTCAAAAAGACAAAAATAAATAAGTAAATAAATAAATAAATAGTCAGGTGCTCTTTACCTTATCAACAAAGCTAAATTATCTATTTAAACTATTTTTAAGAGATTTGGGGTGAGGTAGGCCCAAAGAAAAGAGGCACAAACAAACCTGGGGAAGACAAATGTGGATAACTTTAAAGTAATTTTTAAATAATAAAAAATTCTTAATAATCTTTCTTTCTTTCTTTCTTTCTTTCTTTCTTTCTTTCTTTCTTTCTTTCCTTCTTTCTTTCCTTCTTTCTTTCTTGTACCAGGAATTGGACTCAGAACCTCATGTTTGCCAGGCAGGTGCTGCACCACTGAGCTGTGTTAAAGGCCTAATCCTTAATAATATATAGAGAGCTGCTAATTTGTTTTCTAATTAGCTGTGCTCCTTGAATTGTGACTTTAATTGCTTTATATGTATAAATTAGGATTATTTTATCTTCCTCAAGGATTATCACCAACATTTGGTAAAAATTTTAAAGTTTGTCAATAGCTTTTGTCTCCTTTTCAAAACTACTAATGGCCCATTTCCTGCCAAAATAATACTGGATCTAGAACCTAATAAAAACTCCTGATTTACTGTACAGTGAGACATAGGTTAATACATAATAGGTATGTAACAGAATATTTCATTAACTTGTCCATTCACCAGATATTTGCCAAGCACCTGCATGAGTCTAGTCATTGAGAACTTTTTTCCTGAGGATTTAATAATGAACAATAACATTACATGCATTTTCCCTACAATCATTGAGCTAGTGATCTTATATGGATAGAAGCACTACCCAATAATCTCACAAGTAAATGTTTAATTACAAAAGTGACAGACCATGACATGAGAGATCTGGGAGTAAAAATTGTTTTTCCTGAGGAAATAATGTTTGAGCTGAGATTCAGGCAAGGATAAACCCTGGCAGGAAAGGGGTAGTGGGGCAACTGAACATTCCAGGCAGAAGTAACTACACCTGCATGGGTCCTGTGGCGTATTGAAATGGAAAGAATGCTTGAGAGGCTGGGGCCAAGGACGTATAGAAGAGAGTAAGAGAATGATGAAGCCATGCAGGGCCTTTTAAATCATGTTGACTTTTGCTTTGAAAGCAGTATAAAGTCGTATTTTAAATCATGTTTTAGTAGATGCTTGTGATTGGATCTTGCAGTTTTGCTGTGTGTGAAGAGTGTTACTAAAGAAGAGAAGCAGTAGATTAAGGGAAGCAGTTAAGAGGCCACTGCAGTAGCTGCTGTGAGAGATGATGGCTTACATGGCAATGGTCATGATGGTGGCAAGACTTGTGAGACACGACACGGGTATATGGATGGGGCTTGGGGGATAAGGGAGAGGGGGCTCTAGATTTCCAGCGTGTATGGGTGGGAGTATCATTCAGAATGTGTGGAGAACAGGACCTAGGCCTGCTACCATGTAGCCTGCTTCCAAAAGCGGCTCACCAACTAAACATTACCAGGTTCTGGGTTGCTCACTTCTCCCTTTGGATTTAGATTTCAGGTTCTTTTCATCTTGAACAAAGAATTAAACGAAGTGAGCAAAAAGCAGTGACGAAGTTTTTTCAAGAAAATAAAAGTAAATAGTAGGGGAGAAACTGGCTTTGCAAAGGGAGACTGGGCCAAGTAAAGAGAGAAACAGAGTAGAAGCAAAAATAAAAGTACATACTGTGTCTGGAAAACACAGCAGGCACTATCGTGGAAGTTAGGATAGCAAGCTCTTCATGGCGCAGGTGTGTGCTGTACACTGTCCAAATCTGGAAGAAACCCAAGAAATTTACCTAGGGGTCCTGAGAGGCCGTGTTAAGATCTCATGTCTCAGGCTGGTGTGAACTTTAGGACATCCTATTTAAAACCTGTTTCTGGAGTTCTCCAGAGTCCATCAGTAGGGCTTTGGGAAGTTCTTTACGCATCTCTCAGGGATCTTGTAACACAGGTCGCACCCATATCCCCAGCCAGTTTTGCCACACCTGACTCTATCTCAGGCCTATGCAGGAGATCACGAAGTCCTCCTCAGTGTGCTTCCATCCTGTTGGGTTTGAAGCTAATGCAGTGGATATGTTGAATAAGCAGTGGGACCCATATACCTGCAGTTAGGTGGTACGATTTTGGGAGGCCACGGTGATGAACTGGTAATTGAAACCACAGGCTTATGTGGAATCATCACGGAGGCTGTGCAAGGTGAGATGAAAGAGGACCTAGGAGTGCCTTGAGAGCCTCTCAGTGCTGATGGCACTGAGAGGAAGAGAATTTGCTAGGAAGAGTCCCAGGAGATGGAAAAAACAGGAGATGCTGCAGGGCAGGGTGGGCGGTGCTGTGCTGCAGGGAAGTAACCCAAGCACCTGCAAGATGAGCCTCAAATCAACCAACAAATGCTGGTGGGGCTGTGGGGAAAAAGGAACCCCTCTCCACAGCTGGTGAAATTGTAGACTGGTGCAACCACCATGGAGATTCCTCAAAAAGCTAGGACTAGAGATTTCATTCAACCCAGCTAATCCCCTGTGGGTATTTTCCCAGGAGAATTAAAAACATCATACCACAGCGATATATGTACACCCATGTTTATAGCAGCACAATTTGTAATAGCTAAATCTTGGTAACAACCTAAATGCCCATCAACCGAAGAATGGGTTAAAAAGTTGTGGTATTTTTATGTAATGGAGTACTAGTCAGCTATAAAGAAGGATAAATTTGAGGTTTTTATAGATAAATAGATGCAACTAGAGTTCATACTAGTAAGTGAAATAAACACTTCTCCACTGTTGGTGGGAGTGTAGACTCGTGCAATCACTCTGGAAATCAGTGTGAAGATTCCTCAAAAAAACTAAGACTGGAGGTCCCATTTGACCCAGCTGTTCCCCTTCTGGGTATCTTCACAGAGGAACTGAAAACATACCACAGTGACTTATGTGCACCCAAGTTTATAGTGGCACAATTTGTAATAGCTAAATTTGGAAACAACCCAGATGCCCATCAACAGAGGAATGGATAAAAAAGATGTGGTATTTTTTTACAATGGAGTACTGCTCAGCTATAGAGAAGGAAAAACTTGAAGCTTTTATAGGTAAATGGATGCAACTCAAGACCATACTCATAAGTGAAATAAGACCTGTATGTGTAAACAACATAGTCTCACTAGTGTGAGAAGCTGTATGAGTAAATAAGATCCAAAATGTACAGTAGATATTGTGAAATGTGAAGAAGTTGTTCAAAAGGAAAGAGCAACTGGGATTGGGGAAAGGAGAAAAGAAGGAAAGCAAAAGGAGAAAAAACATATACACACAAGATAATTAAGATAGCTATACTACTAATTTCTAATAGTTCATTGGAAAGAATTGTCTGTGTGTGTCTGTTGCCTTTGTTTTGTTTTGTTTTGTTTTGGGATTTTTTGTCTTTTATTTTTTGACGCTAAGGGCCAAACCCAGGGCTTCCAGCTTGCTAAATAATCATTCTACCACTGAGCTAAATCCCCAGGCTGAAAAAGAACTGTTTTTGATCAATTTTATACCTTATTTGATCAATTTTTCATGCTTCTATGTTGTTAACTGAGCAACTACTTTGAAGATAATATGAAACGTATTAACCATTGTTACTCTCCTATTATCTCGTTTTGAAATTTTGTACCATTTTTTTTACTGTTTTTTCTCTTTAAAATAAAGAAAAAAAAAGATATGCCTTGGATTTGTTAACACAGAGGCTATTGTAGTAGGGTGATTAGGACAGCCAGGTGGAATGGCTGACTGGTGAGCAGGAGGTGAAGACAGTTCTTGAGAAGTTTGGCTCTGACCAATAGAAAAGACATAAGACCAGCTGAAGGGATACATGTGGTCAAGGTCAGAATAATCAGCAAATCACATAAATCATGACAGAAAGATATGGAAAGTATGGTGTGTAACATGAAAACCCGAGATACATTATAGAAAATAATTCAAGAACATGTATTAAAGTGCTCTCAACTCTTTTAGAATATTTTCAGCCCATTTTTAAGAAACCAAATCCTTTCACTGAAAGAAGTTCTCTTTTGAATATCAATCTGTAAACCAGAAGTAGAGGTGGCCTTTCTAGCACATCCATGCAGTACAAGGATCCACTCATACAGACGAATGTCCTTAGCCAAAGTTGCAGAGAGGTGGCACATGTGTTTCTGAATGAGTTTTCAATAAGGCTTTTCTTGTAAAATGTGCTTATTTGAAGTGGCCTTCAAAGATATATAAGACACAAGGGAATAAAGGAAAGGAAGGAATCAGGGCAAAATTAACTATCAGAATGGTATGCCCAAGCTGGTTCCTTAAGGAAAACCTGCCCAAGATGTTGAGGAAAGGCATAATAAAGGACTAGGAAAGATGTCCCCTATGGATTTCCATATGGGGGAAATACTATGTAGTGGGTAACATCTTCAACAATCTCTTTTACAATTGGTTTAGTGATATATTTTGTTCGCCTGTTTCTTATTTTACTCAAGAGGCTAATAGGAAAATGTCAAAGTGCTGTCTAATAAAAGCAATTTTGGTGAAATTAAGGAAATGTGGTATGAGCCAGGGATTTAGCTCAGTGGCCTAAGCACCTGCCTGGTAGGTGCAAGGTTGCGAGTTAGAACCTGGTACCCCTCCCCCCAAAAAAGGAAATGTGGTAGAGGGAAAAGCAACTTCTAAATATCTAAGACTGTACCTTTTAAAGATATTACAAACCTCCCCTTTTACCCCTGTGAAATATGCTTACCTTCTCTGAAGAAACAATCATTTTTATTATATTTCATTTGTACAAAAATGGTGCACGTTCATTACAAAACTGCAAATAATTCTAAAATTTGTAAGTATAAAAGAGTTTAATTCTCAATAATTCCATTCTTCAAATGATAAGCACTGATTTGTTTCATCATATCCTCTTGAGACTTTGATGCTTGTACAGCCCCAATCCACGCACATATTTGCAAAATGGAGTCAAAGCCCATCCAACATGTCTTTTAATGGCTATAGATTAGCTCATCAAATGAATGAAAGATATTTCATACTAACCCCATTATGGCTATTTAGGTATTTCCATTCATCTATTAAAAAAAAAAGCCTTGATGAATTTCCTGCAGAATCATTTGAGTCCTCTGGGGCTTTTAGGATTCCCTACTCAAACCTCCTCCTGTTAGTAAACCTGATGTTTATTAATTTGTTTTCGATCTTCACCTTCACCAAAGTTATCTTATGCTTCATCTTCTAAACTCCTGACCATAGATTCGAAGAAACCAATTCCCTGCAGAGCATCCTGAGCACTGATGGCCAAGGATCCCAGTTCATCACCCATTTTCATTGCCATCACATTCCTCTAGTAGCAGGCTTCACCCTCAGACAGAAGAGCTGGGCTGGAGGGGAGGTGTCTTAGACTAGATACACTGAGTCAGCCATGTAGAAACTGAACTAGTGTTGCAAGTGTTTCCAAACACACAGCTGGCAAGCACAGCTGGGGGCTGCACAGCACAGAGGCGGAGGGCAGAAAATCTGGGTCCCAGATGTTCAGATTTGAATCCTGGCTCTAGCACCAGTTGTGTGTGACCTTAAGCAACATAATCTTTTCTCTGCTTCAGTTTTCTATCTCCAAAAGAGCTAAAGAATTATAAGCCCATATACATTAATAAGCACCAAGCACTTGCAGTGCTGTGGGCTTGTAATCTAAGTATAGTTTTCCTCAGTATCCACAGGGGATGGGTTCTGGGATCTCTGGAGATACCAAAATCCATGGATGCTCAAATCCATTACATAAAATGGAATGATATTTGCATAGAACATTGACATATCTGCTCAAATATTTTAGCTCATCTCTAGATTCCTTATAATACCTAATACAATATAAACACTGTGTAAATATCTGTTATACTGCATTGTTTAGGAAATAATGACAAGAAAAGAAGTATGTACGTGTTTAGTACAGATGTGACTTTTTGATGCCAGGTTGGTTGAATTCATAGATGCAGAACCCACAGATGCAGAGAACTGACTGTAGTATTTGTAGAGTAAGTATAATCTACTCTCAACCTCCCACATGCTGTCTAAAACATCTCAAGTCCCTCCTAACTTCATGCTGTTATTAAACTGGGCCCAGGCTGAGGGGTTGCAGTAACCAAGGCCCAATTCTTCCATGGAGAATTTACTCATACTTTGCTAAAATTGTTCTTTATATGATTACACATCCATCGGCACACCTAAAGTTTTATTATGAAAATAAATATTTCTTCACATAAATCTGTAATAGGTTTGAAATTGTTGCAAGTAATAGTTACTACTGTTAGATTTGTAATAGACCAAATACTTTGGATACTGGAGAACATGAACATTATTGAATTCTGGGTTATTCAATTTAATTTTATATGAATTTTTAAATTCTAAATTTTGTCTGACAACAGATTTGAAGTGCCTTGACAAGTACCACATGAGGAAAGAAAGTATTCCATCATGTGCCTCTCTGGACAGAGAAACTTTTCAAAGCAAATCCTCATCTGTAACAGATTTTACTAGGCTCTTTTCCAAACCAGCCTACTAAATCAGTTTTAATATTTTTCACCGAAGAGAGATTCAACAATAACCACCTTTATTCACCTACAGAAGTACATTCTAGAAACATCCTAATGAGTGCTTAAACACAATAATCTTTTTATGCCCCATGTGGTCTTCACAGAGACCATTACCAGGTGCTCCAGAGATAGTGAAAACACCAAAATGTTTATAAATAGACAACTTCAGCTCACTCATTTCTTCTGGGAACTTCTTCACAGGTACAATGCGTATCTATCTGGTAGCTTATAGTATAAAGCAAGTTTGTTCACCTACCCAGCTCTAGTTACAGAGTTCTTGTTCAGCAGTTGCCACGGTGCATGAGACCTTTGGATTTTTAGAAATCACACTTCATACCTGTTACATAAAATATCTTGGCACAAGGTTTGGTTGTGCATCTTTTTATGGTCCAATATACGGCAATACTTGACTACAATCTAAAGCTAACATAACTCAATAATGAGACTAAATGCCATTTCTTCAGAGTGTGAGAAAAGACACTTTCATCTTTTCCTTCAGAAGAAAACCTAGCAAGTGGTAAATGCATGAATGAACACTGAAAGCACAATCTTGTGAGTGTTATTTTGATAGTTAATTGGTTGGATGAAAAAAAATAAATGAAAACCATGTAGCGAACATCTCAAGCTCAATTAAGAAAAATTTCTGAAACTATTTGTTCCAATAGACCCTGTAAAGGAGGTATTTTTTGCTCAAGTGAAGGAAACAGCTGTGTAATATTTTCTTTTCTTTTTCTTCTTGGCATTGGGCATTGAACCCAGGGCTTTTGCATGGACCCACGGCTTTTTATTTTTGAGACATGGTCTCGTTAATTTGCTGAGGCTGGGCTTGAATAAGTGATTCTCCTTCTTTAGCCTCCAAGAGTGCTGGGATTATAGGTGTGTACCCCCAGACCCCACTTACTAATTTTATATTTCTGTACTTCTGCCACAACCAAGATATAGCAGGTGTTCAGTAACTGTTGAACTAAATCAACTAGTGAAAACTGGTGAATCACAAAGGAAATTAAATCACCTTATTAAAAACATATGTTCTTTCCTATGCTTATTGCAGTGGTATTCACCATATCAAGATATGGAATCAATCAAGTCCCTGTTAACAGAGGGGTAAAGAATGGTTAAAGAAAATGTGGTATACATACACAATGGAATATTATTCAACCATAAAAGGGAATGAAATCTTGTTATTTACGGCAAAATGGATGGACTTGGGGGACATGATAGTAAATGAAACAAGCTAGGTACAGAAAGACAAATACTACATGTTCACATAAATATGTGACAACTTTAAAAGGTGATTTGAAAGTAGAATAGCAATTACCACAGATCAGGAATGATAGGGAGGGGTGCGTAGAAGGAGTTTGGAGAGTTTGGATAACATAAACCCATGCACAGTTAAATAGGAGGACAAGTTCCAGTGTTCTGCAGCATTGTAGGTTTACTATGGTTCACAACAACCGATGATATATTTTACAAACAACTAGAAAGAAAGTTTTCCAAAATAAAGAAACGATAAGGTAGTGGATGATGATCTGATTTGATCAGTACACACTGTATACATGTATTAAAATATGACACTGTACCTTATAAATATGTACAGTTAATACCTGTTGATTAAAAGAAAAAAATTTAAAGTTAAAAAAACAATTAGTGGAAATCTTGTTTAACACGCTTTTCCTAAAAGCAAGAACATGGCCCTCTGGAGCCAAGCATGCCTCAGTTTGAAATCTGCCTCTTATTTATTTGCTTGAAGACTGGGCAGTTTACCCACAGGCGATGATGCACTGTGTCCTTATAGATAAATGGAGAATAAGGAGAAATACATCTCCGGGGGGCCGCGAACACCACTGATACTGCAGGCTGGTGCTGCGGCACTGTGGAAAGGAGGCTGTGATTCTGAGGCTTGTAAAACAAAACCTTGACCATCACCATCATCAGAAAATGAGTTTTCTCCCAAGAATGCCAATCTATTCCTCTCTGTTATTCTGTTAGTTGATATTAATTTCTAAAAACTTAATTTAGTTTCATGCTTTAGGGTAAAATATGGAACTTACCAGTTTTTTTTTCCTGATGTTTGATTAATCCCTAAGTAGTTACTCTTTCTAAATATCAGGTAGGATTATTGGATATATGTTACTATAAAAACATAAAAAACTGGCTAAATGGGTTTTGGACCCAACACATTCCATGAAATACTTTATTGCTGGTTTGTTTTTCAAAAGCCATGGTATAAATTTGTTTCCTTAAGATTGCCTGACTTCTTTCTACTAAAGCAAATGCAGATAACTTTTAAATAGGTCATCTTCTTGGTTAACCATGGTAAACATAGTTAACACACCCACCTAACACGCAGCACTCAGGAATGTGGGCACTGAAAAACAAGGCTGCCACCTGCCCGGGTGTCCGAGAAGAGACAGAGAAGGCAGGTGGTGCAGAGAGGTGCCACTCCCACAAACCACTGCACAAGCCTCGAAGATATGAACTGTGGAGAGGACTGTCACCACACATTGGCCTTATCAGTGACAGTGCATGCGGAGGCACACAGGGTGCTTTGTGGGCCATCCAGGGAGTGTCCTTGAATAACCAAGGACAGGATACTGGCAGAGGGAGTCAGCAAGCAACTACTGCACCCGTGAGCTGCACTGGGAGGGTGAGAGGCTCAGAGGCAGCTAAGAGGAAAAATGTCCCTGCCACAGAGCCATCAGGAAAGCTTCAGCACCTTGTTGCTTTCAGAAAGCTCTGCCAAATGGAAATGGGGAATGTTTGCTCACCTCACAGAGTCCCTCACTGCTTGACATAGAGCTGCTGATTTCGCTGTCAGAGAGCTAATGAAATACAACAGCCACTTTCGCTCAGCATTGACAAGAACAATGGGCATCCTGGGAGGCCTGGTAGCCTGGTTTTCTGATGGAAGAATCAGGAATATTACTTACACCATGGAACATTAATGATGTTTTGAAATCAAGAATAAAGACATTTCTCCAGCTCAGAGTATTAAGGATGCTTCCTCTGATCTGGAATGAGCAGGCATGTTCGCTTCGGGGCTCTTTCCTCCTAGCTTCATTATGATTCCCTTGAAAAGACCTGGCTTGGGGACCAGTGTGTCTTCGGTCCTGTAAGCAGGCTCCCCTGACCAGCAGTCCAACCCTAAGAAGCAAGAGATTGAGCTACAGGAAAGCTCTGGAAATCCAGGAGAACATTTCTGCCTTCACTAAGAAAGACCCTGAAGAAAGGCTAGCTTTCTGGCCACACCTTGCTTGGTGCTGGGGTCACCAAATTTTCTCTTCTTGGCCCAGGGATCCTTCCCTGGCTTCAGGCTGTTTCCACACCTATGACCCAGGGCTAAACCCAGGCCTGGGTGATGTCACATGAGCTGCGAAAAGTCAAGTAGCCACCCATTTTGGGGGGTTGTTTCCTAACACTCATGATTCCTGGCAAATGAAAAGTTCTTCCAAGGACTGGACTTGCAGAGGGGCAGAAGAGGGAGGAGAGGAAAGTGATGTGGAGATTGCTGACAGAGTGGAAAGGCAGCCAGAGGGCCCTGAATCAGCGGGGAGTTCACCTTCCTTCCCTCCGCTCTCCAGGCCCCGGTACCAGGGTCAACAGTTCATGCAGAAGAAATTAGGATTCTTTGGAGTAATTCATGCTGCCAAATCCACACTGACAGCCCAGGCCAAATTCCACTCCTATGCAAAGGTCACTCGCTCTGTGTCAAGCACTTGACAATTGCTCAAAGGGAAATGAGGGAATTGTTTTGTATAAATGAGTCAACTTACCTTGAATTCATACCACTTGGGATGGACCATGCCGCAATAGTCAGACAAGTTTGCATGGCTTTATTTGACCATTATCATAAAACATGACATGTATTGTATGTCTCTCAGCTTATGTTCTGTGTCAGGTTTTGGGATGAAAATAATTTGGACATAAGATAGTCTAGGCCATTTCAGCAAGACTGGAGGCAACATGTTCAGGGTATGTGTTCACTTTCCAATTATGTGCAGTGAGGAAAGAGAGAAATAATGGGAGTTGTCCAATGTGGTAAGTAGCTCGCCTGAACTCCCTCTGTCCTTCCAAACCCCATTCCTTCATACGACCTTCATTCTAGAGGTGACCAGTCCTGGGATGGGGAAAGCAGGGGATGTGCAAATAGATGTTCAGACCTCAGCACTGTGATGATGGGGAGGAAAATTTGGGCAGATTGAGCGGGTGGACAGGTGCCTGAGAGCACAGCCAACCAGAACCATGGATAATTGAGAGTTGACACTACAGGTACCTGGCTCCACATTGGAAAACACATTCAGCTGGTGCAATATTTACAATTGATGTGAAGGAGGGGATGAGCCTATACTGAGTAGTAAATCAAGAAGCATTCATACTGTATGTGCACAAAAGACAGAATGGGAGATTTTAGTCTAAGAGAAAAGTAGATTTTCTCCATTATTTCCCATGTTTGCTATGAGCTACAATGATATCACTAGGAAGAAAATTTAACTTGTCATGGTGTCAACCACTCTGTTTTAATGCTCCTTAAGAAAATTTTATTTATCCTTTTCTGATCATCTTAAAACCCTCCATTAGTAAAGTAGGCACTGTGTCATGAGGGGGTGAGGCTATGCTCACTGGATTCTCTTTGGCCACTTGGATACAAATCATCAGTCAAAGCCAGGTTTATAGAGCTGTATGCATGCAAAAGAAGAATAAGCTTTACAGTCTGCAGCCCACTAATTCCCAATGCACATTGCTAGGAGGGAAAGAAGGATCAAAGCAACCTCAACATTTGCTCAGAAGCCCAGCACTCTTCCAGAGGCCCTTGAGGCTGGTGGGTACAGTCACCTGGTGGTCTCCCAGTTGGTCAGTGGATAACGGTGCATTCAACCTTCAGATATACAGGTGACTCTATTCAGAAAACAACTTCTTTCCACTTTTTTCTTCTCCTCTCCATCTTGCCAGTGTGCACAAGACTTGGGAAAAAAATTAAAAATATCCTTCCCTCATAGCAGTTGAAGATTTCTGGTATAGATGACATCTCATGTAGGAGACCCAGGAGTCAGGGTGAGTTTTGTCCATTTCTCCTGACCTCTAAATCTGTGCTCTATGTTTTAATGGTCTTGCTTGATGTTTCTGTATGAGAAGCTGATTCCCTGGATTGTGGGGGTCTGTGTACATGTATATGTATGTGTCCCTATAGATGCGTGCCCATGGAGATGTGCACATATGTGCACCTATGCATGCATGTACATGTGCGAAAGCTAGGGAGCAAATTTTCAGTAGAGATGCTGAGGAGAGAGAGCTCTAGTCTGTCCTTGATACGACACTGCTGGCAAGAGTTAGTTAGGGGATGGGGACTGAGTAGCAGCAAGTAACCTGAATGCATCCCGGAGGAGCCAGCTGGCTTGTAGGAGGAAAGGCATTTCCTTCCAGAAACCTGGACTATTGTGGCAGTGGAAGAGAGTGTAGTCACTGCCCTCAAGTTTTGAGGAGGTCTGTTGAGTAATTGATTAAAGTCTGTCTGTGTTGAGAACAAGGCACAGGCCTACAATACCTTCCCCTAGAAGCAACGTAGGAGAAATCAATGAAATTACAAATTACAAGTGGATGATATGACCGAACATAAAAACTGAGGGATTTTTGAGTAAGCTGAAAGCTGCATATGTAGGGCTGCTGGCTACCACTGGGGCACAGGCTTTCCCTGCTCAGTGGGAGGCAGGGAGGATAGGCTGGGGAGAACTTTTATATTTTGCTTTATTCTTTCCTTCCTCTTTCTTGCTAGGAAAAAAAAAAGCAAACAAACAAAACAAAAAGAGATCAAGGAGAGGGGGAGGAAATATATAACCTATTTCATGATTTTTTATGAAGCTCGAGATAGGTAGATTTCCAGCTGCCAGGGATCCTGACCCTGTCCCACATCTCCCACTCCTGGTCTCACTTTTGAGCTGACATCACTCCCATGGTGCGAATTACACCTCAGTCCTGGGCTCCCCACCATCTCTTCACCTCTCCTTGGCATCCCCAACTCAGATCGCCAGCTCAGAAGGTCTTGAGCTCTTATCAGGAGCCACTCTCTTTTGTCATCCCTATTTCCAGGCCACTTCTCCCCAACCCCACCATGTCCTCACTTCCTTATGTAACTGCAAAGATCTCACACCTTGTCACTAGAGCAGTGTAATTCCCTTCTTTGTGTCCCAAACACTCACTAGCCTCTCTCCAGCTTAGTCACCTGTAACCTGCGCCTGGTTAAGCCAGTTTCCCACTTCTCTAAGCCAGTACCAGCACAGTTTTTGCAACTGGAGACAAACCCACAACACTGGTCCACACTGCCTCACAGTCTTCCCATGTTTCCCTGGCTCTCCCAGACAACCCTGTCACTCGTTCTTCCTGCTCCTGGAATCCTGCAGCACCCCTCTCCTTCCAGCTGAATGCCTGGCTTTTCATTTGACAAGATTATAGAAACGCCCAGACAGTACCTGCTCGTCCACGCATGCTCACTCTGACCATCTCTCATGGTTTAGATCTAGAATGTCCCCCAAAACTCTTCCCAAATCCCTTCTAGCTCATCTTCATAGTGCTGCTCACTTCCCAAGATAGATCTCATATTTGTGCGTGTTTAGTTTCTGACTGCCTCATTAGGACGCAGGCTTCCTGAGGACAGGGCCTTGCTTTGCCCTGCTTTCCTAGACCCAGTGCCGAGAACCACACCAGGCACACATCCAGCTGCCAGGCGTGCTGGTGATGCCAAATGGACAATGGAGCTGGTTCCAGACCCAAGGGTGACTGAGCTGCACCTGCATCCTTTCCCTTGCTGAGGCCAGCTGCCAGTGGGACTAGGAAACATGCGATTTGCCAGAAGCACTTGTCCATCTGGAACTAGGAAACATGCGATTTGCCAGAAGCACTTGTCCATCTGGGACTAGGAAACATGCAATTTGCCAGAAGCACTTGTCTGGGAGGTTGATTTCTGATAAGTGAAGTCTAAGGCGAAACCAGATCTGACCCATTCTTCATCTGTTCTCAAAGAAGCATTGAATTCACAAAGATTGTCAGAAATACCATGTAGTTTATACTTTAAGCTCCTAGCAGGTTATCTATTCTTCCAAAATGCCTGTGATGAGAAAAACATAAGAATATAAAGATCAAATAGAAGTTAAATGTTGAGATACATTCCATTTGGTAAGTTGGACTAACCCTCTAAAGAATATTTGCTCTCCTGAAATACACAAAAATACATTCCTGGCTACATTTCCTCATTCTTTAAATAGCCAAAACCCTAAACATTTGTCTAAGACACTGCTGCCTTAGCAGTAATGAGGGTGGCAGATCAGGGGGTTTCCTTTCCCTCTGAAGCGGGGCTTTGGTGGCAGTTTATTAGCCACACCTGACTGTGGACTCTACCGCAATACCCCAGGGAAAATGTGGTATGTTGATCTTATACCCAACTGTGTCTTTTCTTCCATAAGACTTGTTCATATTTTATCTTTACCACTTAAATATTACTTCTAGCCTAATAGTCTGGTTACATTGTTATTTTTATAATATTAATTCATCTGATTTAAAAATTACTGCATACACATACTATTTTTATTTGCTTCTCCAATCCATTCATTTTCTTGGCCATAGTGCCAGGATGGAAATATCAGGAAGGTATTAATTAATTTATCTATGTATTACTTTTGGGATTTACCATACCATTTTCATGTGGTAAATATAGTTAAACATAGTTAATAATGGTAAATAATGATTAATGGAGTTTTGTATATTTCAATATTGCTGAGAGTAATTTTGAATGTTCTCAACTCAAAAAATGTTAACTTGATTTAATCATTTCACATTGTATTAAAAATATAACTTCAGAACACATATTTTTATACAACTCTAGTTTGTCAGCATATAATAAAAATTTTAAATAGAAGAATTTCAAGGATGAAAATATGGATTAAAAAATTGTTTTGAAAAGGTTGTACTTCTCAATCCATCTGTATTGATGACGTTATTTGTAGAAATTCCATGTGTTTTAGCATGTGGCCTTTTCTAATATTTATTATTTGATCAATTATTTGGAGGGCTCGAGGGTGAAGCAACAGTATAGTCATGCATGCTGGCAGAAAGTGCCCCAGGAATGGTAGGCATAATATATTAAATAGGAGCCCATGATACACCCTATGTCACAGATGTTAAAGGGGAATAATAAAGTCCAATTTTTAAAGCCTTACATGCACATAAAATGAAAATAGCAAACACTTATGTGGTACCTAGAAAATTCCAGAACTGTTCCAAGTGCTTTATATTAATTCACTGAATCTCACCACGAGCCTATCAAGTACACACTATTCTCCCCATTTGATAGATGACAAAACCATGGCGCAGAGAGAGACAAATAATTCACCCAGGTCACATAGCTTGCAGGTGGCAGAGCTACATTCAAACCTGAAAATCTCTCCTCTCACTGAGAGTCAGGCTTTCCAATGTGGTATTTTTCCTGCTGCACATGGACTGCTGTTTACAAATCCACTTCTTCTCATGTTCTTGGCTGAGCAGTTGAGTCTAGAAGTCAGTATAGCATCCAGCACTTGCTTAGGCTGCTGTGACCAACTGCACAAAGGAGCTGGGTTCCCCCGGCCACTCAGGAAGCTATAAAAGTGAGGGGAAATGTGTTTCTCTGGCGGAGCTCGGGTTCTCGGGGAGAGTTTCACACTGTTTGTAGTTGGATTCCCCCTTATCTCTGCTCTCTGGGTGGTGTGGGCAAGCCCAGGTTTTCCTCTATTTGAAAAGTGCTGGATGTGAAGTTGGTAAACAGTCCAGGTGAGCGGACATGTGCTAAGGAAGTGGAAGCAGCTGGTGTTGGGGAGGTGGGGCGGCTGGCTTGTTTTCATGTGGGGGAGTCATTGGAAAGCTCCCAACCAGGTCAGCCTGTCCCTCAGCTCCTGTCATCTGCTGCCTTTCCTCCCCTTCCCCCAACTCCCTGCATTTGTCTTGTGTGGAAAACTGCCAGGCCTTGCACCTCCAACCCCTCCCTCTTCCTTCTCCTGGTGGCTCCTGGAGCTGGTGGCTGCGACTGTATTATTTGTATTTCAAAACCTCCAGGATACACAAGATCCAAGAAGGAAAGGGCACTGTTGCCCACAGAGTATGTGACCAGGACAGCTACTGTCTACAGTTTCAGTCCTGGGCTGCTATGGGGCCGAGCCAGGCAGGGGGTATCTTGGTCCACACAAGGAAAGCAGACAGGGAGTGATGAGCATGGCCTGGCGACTGGGATTATAATGACAGGGCAGAACCAAGCTAAAGGATTCCCTTTTCATTAATAATAACAGGAAGATGGTAATGCAATAGTAGCTTACATGTATGTCGCACTTACTACATTCCAGGTACTAGCCTAAGTTTTTCACATTTTTCCCTCCTCCTAATTGGCCTTTGAAGCTTGTGTGTATTATTGTTGTTGTTATTATTATCTATGTTATGCCAGTGAGGAAGCCTAGACACCAGAAGCCACCAGCTAATAAATAACAGGACTGGGGCTCACATTCAGGCAATCTGACCAGAGTTTGAACTGTGATGCTCAGGATACATCTTTGTAACACACCTAATGGTCATGAAAAACAAACCACTTGACAAATTGGCCTGTCCTCTCCATCTGAGTGATGGTCTGTGATACTTTCAAGTAATGGTGCACAACAGAATATTGACATTTTCCAGTTCTACTAGGCTCACACATGGGTATCTGTTGTACGCAGACTGCAGTGACTGAACACTTTTGTCCACATCTGTGTTTTCCCTGGGTGGTTGGGTGGTCAGTGGCCTTAGTGGAGAAGCAACACTAGAAGTGAAAGTTACCTGTGCACTTATTCATTTACAGTCTACTAAGTGTCAGAAACTATGCCCATCACTCAGGCTATAGAACAAAAGACTTGGTTTAAGTGGGAAGACAACCAGGGTTACACAGAGTGAGAAGAACTATAAAGTAAGACATGCCTGAAATGAAGGATGCTAGGACAGGCTTTCTTCTGCAGCTCTGGCAGGACACGATAGAGGCCAGGAAGAGGTGTGTTTTCGCCTCCTTTGGAGAATGACCAGAAGTGAGTTAATAAATATAGAAGCATTTTTTCCTTTAGGACTGGGCACCAGTGCATGCTAGGGTCCTCTCATGCACAAGTTTAATTGACTGTGTTTTCTGGTTGTCATCTGTCCCATGGGCCAATTGATACATTAATTTTTCTCTTGTCTGACCACAACTTCCCTGCCTCAATGTGGCAAGTGAAAAGTATAGGAGGTAGACAAGTACAACACTTTATTTTTGTACAATGCCTTTTAATACTGATAAATGAAAAAAAAATCCTGTTTATGCCTGATGCCCCCACCCTAAGTATTTCAGAAAGGGACTGTGTTTGGACACAGGGCCTTAGTTAAAATGAGGTCAGTAGAGGTCCCCTAACACTGTGACTGGTGTCCTTACAAGAACAGGAGATTCGAACACAGACACATGCAGGGGAACCCATATGAAGACACAGAAGGATATGCCTATCTGCAAGCAAGGAGAAGCCTCAGAATGAAACCAGCTCTTCCAGTTCCTCCATCTTGGATTTCCTTGCAGAACTAACTGCAAGGAAATAAAGTTCTGTTATTTAACTCACCCAGCCTGCGGTATTGGTTACAGCAGCCATTGGAAACTCTCAGGCTGCCTTTTCCCACTCTCGTCCATGCCGAATGAAAGTGTCCTTTGTTGGGAAGATATCTCTGTAGCAATTTCTGGCTAAAAGAACCATGGTTGGAAAAAGAGAGTTCAGAAAAAAGAACACCCCCGCTCTCTTGTCTTCAGGAGTTCTGAAGGCACACACCAAGAAATCTGTTACTCCACAGAACTGGCATCATATGACATCTGGAAAGCTGACCTTATTTTTAGCCCATTCTTGGCCAAACATTGTATCACGAAGAGATTTCAAAAATTCACATGCGCAACACACGTGTACTGTCAAACTTGGGTGCAAATGCGTCGTAAGATTCCAAATTCTTCACTGTGTACACAAGTTAAATTTGGCTGATGAGCTTTAATATCACATTCTGTCAAAACATTTCCTTCCAAAATGAGACTGTAATTTATTTATGGAAAGCAGATGAACAGACATTTGAAATCTTGGAAATGTTTTAAAGTAATGTTTTTGAAGTAATGTTTGAGCAAATTGAACAAGTAAGTCAACTGAGGTAAGGTTTTCTGCCCCCCCCCAAAAAAAGAGAAAATTGTACTATTTTTTCCTAATCTAGCATAATTAAGAAGTTAATTATAGTCTATTCCCTCAAACACTCCCCATTTATTTCTGGTAATAAAAAATAAGTATTTGGAACAATGCTGCTTATTAGCCAGAAATTCCTTGTAATGACTGAGATAATACAATTATCTTTCAGATGAAGACATTTTTCAGAATAAACAAAGGCACTATTTAAAAATGATGCCAGGATAAAGTCAGAATCTAGGTCTGCTCTAAGTAAACATGCTATCATCCTACTACACAAACAAATGTTTTGCCCTCCCTTACAGTTGTCACAGAGGAATCTTCCAGTGCATTGTTTCATTTTTCTTTAAATCTTTAAATTACAAACACATTATTTGTTCTTCAGGCAAAGTGATGGATAAACTCAGCATATGATGCATTTTTGGTATTTCCCAAAGGCTTTGCCACATGAAAAACTGCAACTGGGTACTTCAACAGGCAGCAATTTTGCTAGATAGTAGCATGAGATAGTAGAATGCAGTAGAAAGAGTCTAGGGCATAAGGTGGGAGTTCTGTCTCTACCACTACTAGCTGTGTGAATGTGAACAGTTTTCCTTCCTATAAAATGTGGAGATTGGATTACATGATTTTTGAGATCAGTCACAGCCTTAGCAAGTCACATAGGGGTGTCTTAGGGCAACAGTCTGGTTGAGAGAGACATGATATCTATAAATCACCCCAAAAACTGAATTTTTATGAAACTTCCTAAGACTGGGGAAGTAAATGTCCACATTCAAAAATAGGAACAAGGGGGAGGTGAGGCTAGAACATGCGTGGGCTATAGCACCCCTGAGTTCAGCATTAAAGCACATGAACATAGGATTTAGTAGGAATATGCATAGAACAAACAATAAAAGACAACACTGTTCACAAGATGGGGATGAACCTGCAATACTGAAATTATTAAAGAAAAGTGGGGTATCAGGATCTGGATTTAGAAAGGCAACATGAAGGATAAATACCTTTCTCATTAACCATAGGCTCACAGACAATGACTTTCAGTATGCAACTCTGCAGTTAGGTCTTCCTTTATAGTTACCTATTGCACAATCGGCAGAGGATTGTCTCAAAAGTCAGAAATGATGCTTTTCACCCACTGGAATGGAAAAAAAAGTGCAATAATACTTGGTGATACAGGGGCTTTAAGGAAGTAGACAATTAGATGTTACAATAGGAGTATGAACTGCATCGACCATTTTTTTTAAAATTAAGTTTTTATTGAAGTACAACTTACAGTCAAAAAGGTTTATTTTAAGCATATGTTTATTAAGTTCTGGCTAATGATATCCATAAATCACCCCAAACATATTCCCTGTGCTCCATTCCAGTTAATTTTCTCAATCTCCCATCCTGGGGAGGTGACAGTCCATTTCTGTCACCACAGATTCAACTATTTTTTCTAGAATTGCATATACATGGAATCATATACATGTGTTTCATGTCTGATTTCTTTCATCCAGTACCTATTGTCATGTTTTTAAGACAACTTCATTCTGCTGCATGGACCCACTCATTCCTTTTAATTAGTAAGTAATAGTCTCTTGAACAGATAAACCACCGTTTATCCACCCTCCTGCAGATGGGATTTAGACTGTGTATTTTTGGCTGTGAGGGACCACCAAGACAATTCCCCCTGAAAGGAGAAAATCTGCCTTCATTTTAATTCACTTTTACGTTATCCCATTTACTGATATGTACAGAGCTGGTGCTAGGGAGGTGCTCAACTCTCTGGACTGGCTATAAAAGCAAAGCAAATGGGTCTAGCAGAGGTGCAGGAAAAAGAAACAATGATATCCCAGGGCAGATGAGGCAGCCAACCCAAACCACAGATGCTTCCTTAAACTATGATGATGCAGATTCCTCCAGACTTAGAAGAGGCTAAATGTTACCAAACTCAGTACTCTTTCTGCATACCTCTTTCTGCATATTGCAAAGGTGCCATTGTGCCTCCTACCTAGCCCAGCTCACAGAATTAACATAGTTCCTGCCATTCTCACAGTCACTCAATCCCGAGCCACTCCCCTCTTCATGAATTATTAAAACTCGGGTTTGGCCCTGGGTTGTGACCTTTGTTCAGATTGGAGTTAGGACCTCTTGGCTCCTCATAATTGCAGATGCATCTATCTCTTTTTTCTCTCTGTGGGTTACATTGGAAGCGGTAGGTTGGCATTTAGTTTTGAGAATTTCAGTTACTTTTCCCTGGGATTACAATATATGAACTCCAGACCTCAGTGAGATGGGCATTTATATTTGGCTGCTATGAACAATGCTCTTACCAAGAGGTGTTTACAAGTGGTTGTATAGATGTAAGTTTTAATTTTTCTTAGGTGATAATTTAAAAGTGGAATTTGCTGGGTCATATGATAAAGGCATATTTATAAGAAATTGATAGAATACTTTACATTCATTAGAAACATCATTCTTTTCTCCCTCTGAATTACAGTGTTTTTTTTCCTTTTCATTGAGTTGTAAAAGTTCATAATGTATTTCAGATGCAAAAACTTTGTTAATTATATATATTGAGAGCATTTTCTTTTGGTTTGTCACTTTTCATTTTCTTAATATCTTTTGAAAATTTAATATCTTCTGAAATTAATTTTGATAAATGGATAATTCTGGTTTATCTGTTTTTTCTTGTATGATCTGTGCTTTTTTTGCATCCTAAGAAACCTTTGCCTAACCCATGGTCACGAAGATTTTCTCCTATTTTCTTCTAAAGGTTTTAAGTTTTAGTGTTACAATTAATTATATGATCCATTTTGAATTAATTTTTATATATAATGCAAAATAAGAGAAGACATTTGATTACTTTGTTGACAGACTTCATGTTTTAGAACATTTAGATTTACAGAAAAGTTGGAGCAGAGAATGCAGAGGGTCATCGTATGTCTCACTTTCAGCTTTCTTATTATAAGTATAGTGCGTTGTTACACTTAGTGAACCATTACTGACAAATTATTATTACATAAAGTTGATAGTTTATTAAGTTAACCTTAATTTTACTGCTGTCTTTTTCTACTCCAGGATCCCACCCACCCATTACCTTTATCATTTGACTGGAATAGTTTGTTAGATTTTTCCAGTGTAAAGTTACCCTATTTCCCTGTTTTTCTGTACTGCATTCTTTATATGTAAAGTACTATGTTATCCATAATTAAGAAGTTAGAGTTGTGTTTCCCCCCTTAGGTGGAATATCTTCATAACTTATTTGGGATTTTCCCTAGAAGAATTACTCCTTCCCTTTTTATCTATCTATTCATCTATTTATTAACCCAACCATTTGTTCATATCAGCACAAACTCGTAATAAACATTTATTTTATACTTTACATTATAATCCAGTACTATTTGATTGTGTTGCTCAAAATTGTTCCAACATTGGTCACTGGGAACTCTTTCAGTGAGGTCCTGTGCCCCTTTGACAATACCCCATCAGTGTGGTCTTGTTACTTTTATATTTTATCCATATGAACCTTCTGTTGTTTCAGCACAGTTTTTGAAAAAAAAAATGTCATTTCCTCCATCAGCACCTCTGTTGAAAAGCAATTGACTATATGTGTGACCATCATGTTCTTAAACTTTAGTGGCTGGTTTTCTCCATTTATCTTCAAAGCTGAGAAAAGTAGCAAGAGATATGGCAGAGAATCATTTACTTGATGGTTATATGCTTCTTTTCTGCTCTGGGGTAACCACAGCCCTTCTCCCTCTGGGCAATTACAATCAGTTACCTCTATTATTTCTTCTACTCTGTTGACTCCTTTTCTTGTAGTCTGATCTCTTGGAACAAGAAAACTGGAACAGCAGGTTGACTGTCATAGTATAAAATTCAAAGTTACTCTTACTGGTCCTCTGATGGAGATGTTTTCTTTCTAATATCTAAAAGCCCTAGACCCATACACAGCCCCTAAGATACTTACAATGTATCTTGGTTACTTTTCACTTGTTGCTGAGACAAAATACCTGAACCCCAAAATTACGGAAGGAAAGATTTATTTCTTACAGTTCTTGGGGGTTTCAGTCCATACTCAGTTAGCTCCAAGGCAGCATGGTGTGGCAGGGAAGCCATTTATGGTCACCGCAACAGCAAGAGAGAGAGGATACGCCTTCCTCCTGCCCTTACACTGTATGTCGGTTCCATCCCTGGGCTGGTGCAACACTCACATTGTCAGTCCCAGCACTAAACAACAAACCAATCACAAATACCAGACTCAGCCCAGTCCATGATTACATAAGGCTTTGGGGGGACAAAGGACCACACCCACAACACAATGGCAGACAGATTCACAGGTGTTCCAGAAAATACTGATAAGCCCACTCCTATTTCTACCTGTTGGTTTCTAGATCTTTTATTCAACCTTTTAGTTTAGGGTGTATATAAAATGCTAGGAGATAGGGCCTCATTTTTTCAGTGTCATCTCCAAACTGGAACTACTTATGGCTTCAAGATTCAATTCTATTATTATATCAGACCAGCAACTTCTAGATGGTGTGTTATATAATAGGACCTGTGAGCCCTAGGTCTTGTATACACTGTCCTTCTATCCCAAGAGAAATTATATGACATCTTGTGGTGTGTAAGCACTGTTAGAGGTACTGTTGGAAATACTGTGGGCAGATAGGTAAACTCACTCATGGATTATATATTAATTCAAGTCAAGATGAGTTATTGTCCATTTCAGTACAAATAATGTGTCATCAAGTTGGGGGATAATCCATATCAGAGATTCAGTGAAGGTCTCTTGCTGGTAGATTGGACACTGAGTAGCACAATAGCTGGATTATAACTTTGATGAGTATGAATCCCTACTAACATGTCAATTTTCCATCCTACTGTCATGACTACTATGTTCGTGGGTCCACATGCCAATACCAGAGTGGACAATCATCAGGCCCGGTTTAGTTGGCTAGTGTTTGTCCTTGGGGGAGTAGCTCCCACAAGTATATCTACACACCTCTCCTGGGATACTCTTGTCCTCAGTCTTCCAATATTTCTCTTTCCACACCTCAGACAAACCAACAAAACATTCACCACTGCTTATGAACTCATTTCTTTTGTATTAGACCACTTCTTTTTCCACACAAAATTGGAGACCAGGTACCCTTTTCAAGGACTAACAGTTGGGAAGACTTCTCTTTGCCACACCTGAGAAGGCACACCAACTGTCCGTGTTTTACTTGTACCCACATGTTAAGCCAACCCATAGCTGAATAAAACTCTGGGACTTTTCTGCTCCATTGCCTGGTCATAAGGACCCTTTCCCACATACACTCATGTAGGTACTGACATTATCTGAGAGATAAGCACTGTGCAATACCAGTGGGTGATTTGGGGGGTCTGAAACACCTCCTAGGGCAGTTTACTTATACCTTTTATCCCTGCTCATTCCCAGTCTTCAATGAACTACTCCATCCTGCAATGGATTGCTACTGAGTCTACCCAACCTTTCACTTGGTAGGTTTGAAAGGACCTTCTTCATGACAGACAAGATACGATCACTTGGTGCCTCATGGTCAAATTCTGTCTTTACTAGAGAAAAGTAGTATACCAAAAGGTGGTTCTCAAATGCTGTAGAATTCTCTCCCACAGAAGGCAAGATCTCGGTCTAGAATTCTAGGATCTACATGGAGATTGTCCTATTGGGGTTTGCTTAAATTCCACATACTGACTTCTCCAAGCTCACATACCTCTAGTACCACAGTGCCTGCTTGGTCAAATGGCCTAAGTGGCAGAGACACTTGCCCTTCTCTTTGGATTTATGTAGAGTCATTCCTTGCTTTAGGCGTGGTTCAAATCTTATACCTCGCAGAGCACTTAGTAAATGAATGAGACAGCATCCTCTACTGTGAATATGGTGGATCCAAACTGGTAGTCGTGCTACCTTCTTGATCTTGAGAAATAACTACTGCAATAATTTGTCTTTTACTTTGGCAGAATGTTCATGCATATCCCTAAATATTGCACTGATGTGGAGGTCTTCTGAATCTTCAGATTTTTTCTTCTCACTTTTATGGCACATACAAAGACTTCCAATATATTAGCCATTTCTTACTGTATAGTTAGCACAATGATAACAGTGTCAGCATCTGATAGTGTCACTGGGATTAGTGTGAGGGATTAGCATGATATGTCTGGGTGGTTCATAAAATACCTCTATAGATATATTATGGCAGATGACAGGAGAGTTTGTAAAGCTCAGGGGCAGTATTGTAAATGTATGTTCTCATCTGGCCTATATGGACAAGATTACTGCTGAGTTTTCAGTCTAACAAGGGTGGGAAAGAAAGCGATCACCAACTCAATAGCAGCATACCTTGGACCTGAAGCTGTGTGAATCTGCTCTGGAAGCCACTACACTGCAACTGCAATCGGAGCATGAAGAGAGGGGGTGTGGTGAAAGATGAGCCTGGAAATGCACATCAGTGTCAGGCTGAGGATGGACTTGAAGGGCTCACTGTGGGTTGGACTTTATCTGGAGCACAGTAAGGAGATTTTGCAGATTCATAAACAATATGTTCTACCCACTCACTAGTTGCAGACAGAAAACAGTGTTTTCTAACATTTCAAGAGCTCGCAAATGAACTGTCTCAATGCCAGTGTGGGTGGTGTGTGCTATCATGTGCTGCCCACATCCTATGTTCAAAGACCAAAACACATATTCTCATGACTGCCACAGATATTGGCTGATATCTCACAGCCGTGTCTCAACCAGAAGAGCATGCACATTTAACCCACTTGTGCTTTGCACTTGCTACTCCTGCTCTGGAACATCTCCTCCACCCCTTGTGCTAGTGATGGACAACCTTCTAGAGATGAGTGCCCAAACCACATTCCAAAACCTACTTATTTATCACGCAGTGCTGAACTGCAATTAAATCTCAATATTCAGGTTTTAGTTTAGAAAACACACCTCATTCATTAATGTATTTTGTTTTAAGAGAAAAGCAAATAACATGTGTGCCATAGGTTCACCACCACTGCCCTATGCCTTGAGAAATTCTGTTTATCCTGTAAGACTTAGATGTCTCCTTTCATCTGAGGCATGATTAGCTGTTTCCTTCCATGCTTCCACAGGACCTGGATCATAATGTGACCTTGGGACAACAATAATACCTGTGCACCATCTCATGTTTGCCCAGTCTCGTGGCTACACTTGGACTGTGCTTCTTGCTGCCCAGGCTATGTCTCATTGATCTTCATGTCATCAGAGGTTTGCACAGAGCCAACACAGGTAACCATTTAAAAAATGATTATTAAATTAAATTGTTTATTTAACTTTTCTTGATTCTGGTGTAAAGGGGGAAACCAAGCTGAGATACACACATTTATTCTTTTGTAAAGCATGTGATTCCTGTCACGTTACAGTAGGCTTGAAGACTTTTGTGCTATTTCTTTTTTTATTTTGATAGGGGCTTAAAGTTTATACTGACATAAAAGACTGTGAATCCAACATGTATTTACCCTTTCCAAGTGTGAATATTCAGTGGAAAGATTCTCAACACAAAGTTTCCAACACTTGATCATTTTTTAAAAAAATGCGATTGACATATTTACATCACTTGCCTGTGTGCATTTTAGATAATAAACAAGGCATTTAACTAAATCATTTAACCTGTAGACTGTATTAGTTGGAACCAAATTGCCACTGACTTTAAAAATCCTAAGTTATGGCAGCTTTCATATGATCAAAAGGTACAGAGCACACATGACTCTCACAAAATGTTTGAGCTTAAAGTGTCTGATAGTTTTCTTGGGGGCTCTAGGATTACTGGGTACAGGTGCCTTCAGTTTCTGTTCTACCCACTTGAGGAGCTGGTCCTTATCCTCATGGTCTAAGATGGCATGGAAACTGTCATTACATTAAAAAAAAAAGTGGGGGGGCCTGCCTTGACTCTAGACATCCCCAAACCTGAAGACCTACCTTGGATCATGTGGTGATCCCTTCTCTTGTGTCCCATGACCCTGATCATAACAGCTGCATATAAAACTTAGAAATACAGTCCATATGTGGTATGGCCATATGCCCAGCTAAGTACTGATGGCCACGTCACTGAAAAAAAGGGAGAATATATACACCAAGAATCACTGATATCTCTGCCACATGCACAAGTACCAAAAAGAAAATACAACACTAGAATGATTGCTTGCAAAACAGTAAATTGGAGGATTTCAGGTTTGGGAAGCTGTCTTGGTTCTCAAGGCTTCCACTTGTCCCAATACAAGCCTCCCACTTGCATTTCCCGTTCTCGTGTCTCAGGCCATGTGTTCATCAGAGCTGCTAGTTTGGCAATAGCCTTGGGCTGGCTTGGCTTATTTAGGAATGTATCTAATTTTTCCTACATGAGCTCAACTCTTAGCATTGGTCTCATTTGGCAACAACAATTTATTTATAAATAATCATTAGTCTGTTCCTTACATGTTTTGTTTAACATTTTGTTTGCTAAAATTAAAACTCAATTTTCTGGGGGTTTAGGAAAATAACAGCAGTGAGTTGAGAAAAAATATTAGGGGCAGAATGTGGGAGTAGGAAATTGAAGTTAAAATTACTTAAATGGTTTTCTTGGAGTTGCTTCAACCTCCCAGGGTAGTGGGGTTTTCCATCTCTTTCTTTCAGCCTGGAATTTTCATCACTCCATAAACCACATCAGTGCTAAAGTATTTTTGAGGGGAATGGCTGCTATTAATTTAGCATTATTCTTGGTGCTGCAAGAGATACAAAAGGAATTTATGAACTGGAGTTCAGAGGTAGCCACTGTCACAGCCACTAGGCAAGGATATGAGTTTAGTTAGGATAAAACGAATCATGCTGCAATAACAAATACATTGTGAGATCTAAGTGGTTAACTCAATCAACCTTCATTTCTTACTCACCTTCAATCTGGTGCAGGTCTGGAGGCTCCTTTCTGTCTTATAGGACTGCCACAGGAAATTCTTTCAGATTTGCCATGGAAGGATGAGGGAGGACTAGGGGCTGAGCAGAGTAGGGCTGGGTCTGGCGGTCCTTCCGCACAGTCCGGAGATCAGTCACGTGGCAGAAATCAAATGTCAAGGTCAACTGAACTTGGATGTCTGGTCTCCCTGGGTCCCCCCAAAATGGGAAATGGTGTGGTGAATGCACAGTATCATCTCATTTGTATTTTAACTTCAGTTCTATCTTTTATCTTTGTGATAATCATGGGCAATTTATGCAATTTTTCAGCTTCAGTTACCTTCTGTACAAAACACACAGTATCAATTTGGGTCAAAATTAAATGGTGAACATTTGGGTATTTATGAGATATAATTCCTTCCCTTTCACTCAGAAGCCACTAGACTGTACTTTAAGGCTTTAAAAGCACTATTTAACATACTGCAAAAACCAGAGGCTCCTTCAAATTTGCCCTGAAACCTACCGCCATCTACCGCCATACCACCCTAAACATGCTCAATCCCATCTGAAATCTACCTGCCTCTAAAGTACCTGGGAGTGAAATCTACCTGCCTCTAAAGTACCTCATTAGGATGAGACTTTCTCTCCTCCTCCCACCCAGACCCTGCCCCCCGCAAAATTCCCAAATGGGAATCTCATAGGTGGGCCTAGGAACCTTTGTTTCATATTTGCTTCCCGGATGATTCTTTTTTTAAAAAATTGTGATAAAATATAGGTAACATAAAAGATACCACCATTAATACTGTGAAGTACACTCACAGTATTGCATTGCCAATTTCCAGAACACTTCCTATCTTGCAAAACAAACACTATGTACCCACAACCTTCCTCTTCCCCTGGCAACTTCACTCTACTTTGTCTTCATGTACTTGACTCCTTTAGGTGCCCTTTTTGTGGTATAAGGTCCTCAGCATTAATCCATGTTGCAGCATGTGTTGGAATTTCCTTCCTTTTTAAGGGTGAATAATATTCCATTGTAGGCACACAGACACATTTTGCCTATCCATTCATTCACTGGCAGACTCTGGGATTGCTCCCGTTGGTCACCCGTGACAGTGCTGCTATGAATAAGCGTTTACAAATATCTCCTTTTTTTCTTATAATAAAATAATTATTGTAATGAAGTATTTGAAATAATTTTAAACATCTGGTCAATAAGATTATATGGAAATATGAGACTATGCTGCACTTTACAAAAGAGATAAAGCTGGCCTTGAACTCACTGTGTAGCCCAGCCTACAACTTGTGATCCTCCTGCCTCAGTCTTCCCAGTGCTGGGATTACAGATGTGCACCACCATGCCCAGCTAATGCTTTTTTGTCTTGTTTAAGAACTATTCCTCACATGACCATTCTGTAATCTTTATAGTCTGTCTACCACCAGAAGCCTGCCCTGTAGAATGAACTGTGTGTGGCATGTGGTAGGAATTCCGTGGATTTCCACCTGAGAACCCATAATTACTTTGTCACAAATTGAAGCTTCTTCCAAAACATAAAATAAAATAAAATAAAATAAAATAAAATAAAGCTAAGCATTCAAATATACAAAACAACTTTAGGCAGAGATCTCTTCTTAAAGTACTCTATATACATTATTTATAGCATTTTATATAATAGCTTGCTGAAACAAACAAAATGGCCAATTCAAATCTTACTATAGCATATGGCCATAAGAGTCACAAATGTCTCTTTGAGACCCTGCTTTCAATTCTTTGGATATATACCCAGAGATGGAATTGCAGGATCATAGGGTAATTTTTTTTTTTATTGTGGTTAGGAAATAGAAAATTCTTATGCTCACCAAAGTTTGAGAGGTGAGGGAACAAGAAAGGCTATATGCTCAATGAGCAAAAGTACAGTAAGGCAACAAAGTACTGTGGGATGTTAGGGATGACAAGGACAGTGGTGAGAATTGATGGGGGAGGGGAGTGGCAGGCAAAAGAGGTGAAGGTCAGGAGTGGCCTCAAAGCACAGATCTGAACAAGACTGTCCAGTGGGAAAACCAAAGGCAAGTAGAGGTGGAGACCATGAGTGCAGCTAGTAGCAGAAGGAAAGAATCATGCCAAAGGCTCCTGGGAGATGGAATCAGATTACTTTTTGGCCTTGGAAGCTAGGCAAATGGGTTTAGATTCAGGCAGTGGGCAGTAGTACCTGCCACAGGTTCTTGAAGAGGGATGTCACGTGGTGATTGTCATGCCTTTTTCTAATATCATTGCCCAAATTGCATTAGAAGTGTGATAGATAAATTTCACAGTAGTTAGCATTTCATTAAAATGATGTAAATTGCTATCCTACTACCAACAAACATATATATAAATACATCATCACGCACTGCCTCCCAGAAGGAAACTTCTAATCTACAACAGAAATAGAGGACAACTAAAGATACATTTAGTGTCTTCCACAATACCTTATGAGATGCAAAAAAACTTCCTGTTCGATGGAAAAAACATGATGAAAATATGTGTAAGAAAAGTGCCGTATTTTTGGAGTTTTATACAAAGCTAGGCAGAGTTGTAGTGCTCAAGAGGTTTTTATATTATAGCTCCATTACTTATTAATGTGTGATTGTGAACAATTTGCTTAACCTTATCACATGGTACCTTTCTTAGCTAAACACAGGACCTAAGTTATTGAATTTTTGTGATGATTTACTGAGTTAATGTCTATAACACATTTAGCATAAGGTCTGATGTTGAATGATGAATAAATACTGTATTAATGTTATTATCTGCACTCTTAAAATAAGTTAAGGTAAATAATTTCCCATTCTAACAAGAAATTATTAAGGTTAAGAAACTTTCAGATTCTTGTTTTTTCCACTTAACTGATTCAGAGCTTGAAGATATTTTTCACATGGATTTTCCTCCTTCAAGCAAAGCAAACTAAAGCTTCAATTACAAAGTTTCCATATTATAACCTCAATACGATTCTTAAAATTTTACTTTTTTTTTTTTTGGTACCAGGGATCAAACCCACAACCTCATGCCTGCCAGGCAGGTGCTTACACCACTGAGTTAAATCCCCAGTCCTATTTTTTGAGACAGGGTCTCACTATGCAGTTCAGGCTGACCTTGAACTCACTTTGTAGCCCAGGCTGGTCTCGAACTCACAATGATCCTCCTGCCTCAGCCTCCTGAGTGCTGGGAGTACAGGCGTGTGCCACCACACCTGGCAAAATTTTACATTTTTATCACTCCAATTTTTCAATCTTTCATCTTTTCTCTGAATTTTCTGTGTTGTCTTTCTTTCTAAGATTCAGAACAGAAAGAACCTAATCAGGAGTGGAAATAAAAGAAATTTGGTTTGACCGATTGTTCCTGGTGCCAGAGACTAAAACTCTTTGGTTCTGTGTTAAATCCTAGGCCTCACTTCATATTGGATAGGCAAGAGGAGGTCAATCAAATAAACAATAACTTGTGGCCTCCCCATGTCACCTTTTATCCGAACACATTTGTTGTTGCTATGATTGATTCAAAGAAGCCAACAATCTGTTAATGAAAGATAACAACAGATCATTGTATATGGCAGCCTTGAAGGTAATGACCACAGGAAAATTTTTTAGTAAAGAGTCTAAATCAGAAGCTCATACTCATACTTACAAAATATGTAGAGTTTAATCAGCAAAGAGCCAAAGCAGAGCAGGGAAAACAACATAAGGATAAAAAGAAAGACTGTAAGATAGAAAAAAAAAAGGAAAATACTGAAAGTTATAGACTCTTGTTTACCTGGTTGATACACTTCTAGGTACACACAATTTATTAGGGAAAACTGCTCCCTAAGTATTGGTCACAGATGTTTCTTGAAAGTGACCATCACCAGGAAATATTTTTAAAGTTTATAAGCAAGCAGATTACACAATGTTATGAGACAAGAGAGACCGTTGGCGTGACCTGTGTCCTTTAATATACTGGGCCATTGGTTCAGTATATTAAATCACTGACCCACTTGTGCCCCCACAGAACTCCTGAGGCTGGGGAGCAGGAGGTCCCATAGAAGCAGGACTTCCAAGATCATGGTCGTGAGTGAGTGTTTATGCAGAGGCACAGGGTGGGAGCAGCGGATTGATACTCAGCAGCTAATGCTTCTCCAGCCCGGAGGGTGAGGATCCCATTAGGGTCAATGATAGGAAGCGGACAGAGCTGTGGATTCATTTATCAAAATGAAATTCCTGAAAAATAGTGGGAATGAAATAACATGAGGCCTCCAATTCATCTCTTATAGAAACCCAGGATGGGAACTGAGGTCTAGGGGAGGCCACCGGGCACGAAGCAGAGCGGAGTCACAGAGAACATCTTTCACATGGTGCAGCAGGAAGCCCACATCATTCCTCACCCTGAAGGGAGTCCTTTACAGCAGAAAAGAGCTCTCTTTCCTTATTTTCACGTATAAAAGAGAATTACATGCATTTTGGAGGAGTGATATTAATTTTATGTGCTAACTCAGCTCGGCTATTGTAGCAAGTTAATCAATTACTGATCTAGGTGCTGTTGTGAGGGCATCATGTAAGCACGGCTAACACTGACTTTAAGGACAAGAGGTTGTCCTTGATAACATGGGTGGGCCTTGTCCAGTTAGTTGAAAATCCTAAGGAAAAAAAAGTTCCTCTGGGGAAAGAGAAATTCTAGCTGCAGACCTCAGCAATAGCTCCTTCCCATCTAATCTAATTCTTTGAAATCTATCTTCCTACTTCCTATTATCCATCTTTCATTGTGCTCTTTATTTGTGATTTGGATTTCTCATGCAAGAGAAACCATGCACTATTTAAGCTTGTATGTCTGATTTTTTACACTTAACGTTATCGTCTCAAGGTACATCCATTTGCCTCCAGATGATTCGAGTTTATCCTCCTTTATAGCAGTAGTACTCCATGGTCTTTAAACACCACATTTTGTTTACCCATTCATCTGTTGATGGGTGGACATATACGGGCTCCTTCCAAGATTTAGCAATTATGAATTGTGCTGCTATTGTATGCGTGTATCACTATAATATAATATCTTTAACTCTTCCCGGAAGATACCTAGAAACAGGAAGAACTCGGTTAAATAGAATTTCTATTGACAGTTTCCACAGAACAGTGTAAAACATGCAGTAGTATTTCAACCTGTTTGATTTGCCAGCTTGTCCCCAGTCCTCTTGTTCTTGCTGACCCAGCCCTGCCTCAACCCCATTCTACAAGTTCTGTCTAGTTTCCTCCACATATACATCCTAGGTTGAAAGTTAATGGTGTGAAGTTCCTGTATGATCCCAACACCTGTTTTGTATGACTTTTGTGTCAAGCCCACAGACTGGATGTGGCCTGCTCTGCTTCCTGTCTGACCAGTAACCGCTTTTCCCCACAGGCTTGTTCATTTGCAGCCTTTGCTCTCTATGTATATTCACATATTCCACTTGCTTGGTCTACCCTTCCCCAGATTCTAAACATCTTTCCAAACCCACTCACCTGCTTGCACCATTACAGCTCCTCTTGCTTGAGTGCTGGGCCCTGCGTGTTTTTCCATTTGTCCTCATCACAGGTCATTCTTGGCTTGTAGCAATGTTCGCTTTCTCTCACAAACACCCAATCTTTATAAATTTTGACATAATAGCCATGAAAATGTAAGAAATAACTTCAATTTCCTTAAATGCACAAGGGATTATAGGTAGGTATTTTTGAAACAAAAAATTATGATCATTTCCATGGTGGTAATTTCTAGCAGTGATGAGTGGTTCAGAGTAGTCTACTCATCAGCCTGGCTCTTAAAGGAGTCAAGATATGCACTCGAATTTGTAGACAAAGAATTTAATTTTGAATTGAGTTGACACATGAGAAACAACCAAACCACAGAGTTATTCTTTTTATCTATTCAAGGACTCAGGCAGAAGGAAAGGACACATTTGAGATGCCCCTGCCTGATTTGGCCATATCCTCAAAGACACTCTCTTTTGTTCAGTGTCAGAAATTTGCTCCACCTTCTGAAATGGTTGCACACCAACTTGGCAGAATGCGGAGTGACTCCTGTTTCCCTGTTGTTTCCTGAAAGATACAAGTTGACCTAAAATTCCTTTTGTCAACAAGTCTGGAAGGAACCCATCTTCACATGAGCACTTTTTCCGTCCTGCTGTGGTTGATGTAGCCTCAAAGGCCTTGGCAGGATATTTCTCTCCTAAGTCTCTCTGGCTCTTATCCCTCGGATGTCCCTGAACAACTAAACAGAAAGGATGTAGTGATCTTGAGGGCTCCCAGCTTACATTCAAGGAGAAGAATTAAATATTCTTTATGCATAAGTAGCTTTGTCAAATCAGTGGAGAACTGTGTATGTCTGTGTATATGTACATATGTCCATGCACATGTGTGTATATGTACACATATTAAATACATATGTGTAGGCATCTTGGAGCTTTATCTACTAGTACAGCCCTACAAAATAACTGCAATGAAACTATTAAGCTCACTGCTTAGGGCACCTTAACATTTTTAAGTGTCTATGTACCAAGCAACTTAACCATAAGAAGAGCCTTCAGAAGGAGCACAGCCCTGCTGACACTTTGATTTTAGGCTTCTGTATTCCAGAACTGTTGGGGAATAAATTTCTGTTGCTTAAAGTCATCAAGTTTATGGTAATTTGTGGTAGTCAAGTAAAATTGATTCAGATGGTGGGAGGAAAAAAGTTAAAGAGGCAAAACTAACTCCAGGCCTGAAAAGTTGATGGTGTGATGAGGAAAGCTTTCTAAGATTTAGAAAGGATAAGAAGCTCTATTTTAACTCACCAAAGTTTAGGCACAAATGGTACAAAAGGCCAAGGGGTCAGAACTGATGGGATCTGTGGATGAATATTAATGATGTCATGGTACTATGTTGCAGTTGCATAAACTGAAGCTCAGATCATACAGCCAGTAAGTGTCTGAGCTGAGGGCTGGACTCGGCTCTCTCTGCTTCTTGGCTGGCTGCTGTTTCCTCACCTGCTCCTCACTCAGGCTGCTTCCTGGAGAAGGCTCTTCCCTTTTTCCTAATCTTCCCAGTCTTTACAGTCTGCTGAGAGTCCCCTTTCTTCCTTCAGAAGATGCTGCTGGAGCCAGGTGGCACCAGCTCATACTGACCTCAGGAGCCGCCTTAAGCATCTCCTCTTACCCCACGGCCAGTGACATAATGCCAGAGTTTGGAATTGGCTGTGGCAGGAATATTTACATCACAGAAATTGTCAAACAATGCAAATCATGTTTTTTGTTTTGGAAAGCTAGGTTGTTAAACATTTACCAGCATGATACCTTGACCACAGTTTAAACTTATGTCTAATTTCCATGTGTTCATTATTTTCAACATTATGTTTCACATATACAGGTCCCATGTCTCAATTATGCTGCATAAACTTCTTGAGGCAGGGATTATTTTTCTGTCTCCTTATCACTGGAGAGGGCTGGGCTGTGGAATTAAATGGCTTCAATCAGCACCTGGTTGATACATGGCAATCCATAAAATATACCCTGATTCCTCTTATGACATCTTGAGTGTTTATTCACAGATTCCATCAGTTCTGCCAGGCTATTTGTGCATAAAATTTTGATGAGTTAAAATAGAACTTTTTCTCCTTTCTAAATTTGCAAACAGCTTTCCCCACCTTTAGTGCTAGCCATGCTATCTTCATCTTTTCAGGCCTAAAGTTAGTTTTGTCTTTACTTTTCATTTCCTCCCACCATCTGAATCAGTTTTCCATGACCACCACAAATTACCATAAACTCGGTCACTTTAAACAACAGAAATTTATTCCCAAACAGTTCTGGAATTCAGAAGCCCAAAATCAAGGCATCAGCAGGGCTGTGCTCCTGGAAGCTCTTCCTAGGTATTGGTGGCTGCTGGCAACGATCCCTGGAGTTGCTTGGCTTGTATGGCATGCTTCATACTCTGTAATCTTGTGATCTTTCGTGTGTGTGTGTGTGTGTGTGTGTGTGTATGTGTTTTGGGGTGTGTGTGCAAGCACATGTGCATCTCTGTACCCATATTTCTCTCTACTGAACTAGGGGCTACCCTAATCCAGGACGATTTCATTTCAGCTGAATTGTATCTGTAAAGACTGTGTTTCAAAACAAGGCCAGGTCCACAGGCACCAGGGATTAGGACTTGAACATGTCTTTTAGAAGGGAACACTTCACTTGGTATTTTCTACTTTCTTGCAAAAATAAGTATACATTTGCACATGTATTCCATATGCATCCTATTAGTTTTTTCCACCTATACTGCATCTAAAGGTATCTTCATATTAGGAGTAGATTGATACTCTCAGTTTTTTATACTGTATAATATTCCATTTATACTGTATAATATTCCATTGTGTGGATTGACTGGGACTTAATAATCAGTATCTCCTTGGTTTGTACAATAGATATATTGGCACTTTTGCCTGAAATATCTTGGGTGATTTCCAATCTATTTGCTATTACAAACAATGAGGCAAATATGATGTTACATTATTTACTATGTATAATGGCATTTACTATTTGTACAGGTGTATCTGTTGGGCAGCTTATCAGAAGTGGGTTTCTAGATCAAAGTATAGATTCTTCTGCAATCCACTAGGCCAATGGCTCTCCACAGGGCCAATGCCAACCATGCATGAGAATGTGTTTTTCCCTGTGTTGTCAACAGAGAGTGCTAGATGTTTGCTAACTTGACAAGCTAGCAGTGGCATTTTGCTTTAGTTTTTATTTGTGCTTCACATTTTAGAAATGAAGGCAGATAAATTACATTTTTAACAGGATCCTTGGATTATTTTTATGCACGCAGGTTAGAGTTTCTGGCTGAAAGTCAAAGAAATCGAAGGGAAAATGGTGCAGTGAAAGTTAATTTCAAGTAGCAGATTCCTGTCCAAATCCCTTCCTGACAATTGCTGGCAGCCCTTGAAGGGTGGTCTCCCACTAGGCGCATACCTAGAGGGTTTGCCTTACTCCACATAAGATAGACAATCATATTTTGAAACAGGTTTCCCAAGCTGTAGCCCATCACCCACTTCCAGACTAAATAAGCTGTCAGAGAACATTGAAGATTCTGACTGAAGATAAGCTTTCTTGGAACATCAGCTGTCACATTCTGTTCTTCCCACTTCAAGGGTGACAGCACAGTGCACTCTGCTACCACTCAACTTAGAGCTTCCCAGGACACTTGTGAGGCTTGGCACAAGTTCCCACAGTGTGATGGACATGAAGACTGGTATTTGGGTCATACCCAAAAGTATCATGCTGTAGCTAAGCAGAGAATTGTGGCTGCTTTGGGTTCATGTGTTCTAGGCTGACTGAAAGGCCTCCTAGGATATGAGCCTTTTCTGTTAAACCTAAGGCAGTGCTAAACAACTGAGATAGTTGGTCTCTAGGTTGAGGCAAAGTGATACTGTACAACAGGATCTTTAAACCTGAAGATGGAAGAAACAAAACAGGACTGCATGTTGCAAATATTCTTGCAGAGGCAAAGATTTACTGGGGAGAGGGAAAGGGCTTTAACTGAGTAGGGACTTTAGCTGAAAGAAGTCAGCAATGGTTGACAAAGGAACCAAACTGCTCTCAAAACAAAGAGAACATCAGGTTCTTACTGATTTTCTGGTTTGATTTTTGTTGTTATTTTGTTTTTTGAGAGTCTTACTATGTAATTCAGGCTGGCCTTGAACTCACGATGTAGTTCAGGGTGGCCTCAAACTTGGGGCAATCCTCCTGCCTCAGCCTCCTGAGTGCTGGGATCACAGGCATGTGCTACCATGCCCAGCTACAATTTGCTGGTTTGAGCTAATGCTAGAGTCTGGTAATTTCCTTTGGCCAGGGGTACAATTCTAAAATCAGGTGGTCATAGTCAATTTGTCCTAAAGGCTGTTGAATTTTCATGTAACTGGCACAATCATCCTGTGTGAAACATTTGCACCTTGGATCTGGGCCCTGGGATAAGGCTAAAGGGCTTGAAGTGCTTGGACTGCCATGGCTTTTGAAGAAGCACAAGGATAGGGGCAGAAAAGAGGGGAGAGAAAAGTAAAACCACATACCATCTCCCACAGGCAAGAGGTCAGGTTCACTCTGTGTCACAGTCACGGGAAAAAAATTTAAATGATCGAAGTGTCTATGTGCAGAGTTGAACAGAACCTGACTCAAGAGTTAAGAGAGCAAAGGGACAGACACAATGTGAAGACAGACACCAAGTTTTTTACCCCATTTTTTAAATCACCCATTCAATTTCTGTAGACTAAACTGAAAAGTCAGTGTTTTAGCAAAAGGGGCCTTCAGGTCGCTAGGATGTAATCTAGGCAACTGTCACAGTAGCCCACATGACAGGTGTTATCCTCAGCAAAACCAGTGGGAAACTGATTTTGTATCACTCAGCCATATATATGATCTCCAAGATTAGTGATTTTTTAAAAAGTCTATTGAAAGGTACTCTCCACGCGATCCTGCAGCCCTGCCAGCACCTAAGCGATTTGAGGAAACCTAAACTGCACATCAGGAGACTGAGCGCCTCCAACCAGAAGACAACTAAGTCTGTCCCGCCCGCCCCCGCCCCCCGCCACGTAAAGCAACCTGCTCCTTCAGAGGTCTGGCTAAATTGGTAGCAACTAAGGTACATAAAACAACTAAATGCTAGTTTTGTTTTGTTCATTTTGCAGGCCTGGGGCTGGCAGCCTGAGCCTGTCTTTGGAAGATGACAGTATGCAATGTAGCAAAAATGGGGGATTCTCTTCTGTTTTGTCTTTGAGGCCCAATATTGTTCTCATTGTTTTGCTTTATTCTGATTAATTTTTTGGCCTTATTTTATAGTCTTTACTGGTTTTATTGTGGTTTTTTTTGGTTTGATTTTACTATACCTGTTAGAATGGTCAACTCTTCTGAAAATAACAAGATATACTATAGTAGCTATTGTTTTCATAGTATCTTTCTTTGAAGTTCTGTACCAGTTCTACTGCTTTGTTTTGATTGACTTTGTTCTGTTATGTTTTGTTGGATTTTACTATCCTTAAAATTAAAAAAATTTAAAAAATAAAAAGATTAAAAAAATAAAGTCTGTTGAGAGTCAGTGAAGCAAAAGAGTTTATTTAGGCTTTGCCTTGGTAATGGTTTAGTATTTCATGCAGTTATACTTCTGTGGTTTATCAGGATCTCATAATGGGTTTGTTGAAAGGAGTACATGGGTAGAGAAACAGCGCACCATGGGAATTATTTGTGCACCAGCTTTCAGACCCGCCATGGTGGTTCCTAGCTGTCTGAAATGCACCGTTTCCCAAGGAACAGCTCATGGACTCTACAGATGTTACACAGCCAAGAGCTATCATCAGAGAATTCCCACCCTAAATGTGTATCTGGAGGGAGAAGAGATCCTACAGAGGAGCAAACTTTTAAATCCCAGGCCTGCGCGGGAACCGCAGGCAGCTGGGCTGGGAGGCTCTGCCGGTGATTAGCCTCAGAGGTACTCAGCAAGGTCTTTAAGGATACTCCAAGTGCACTCCACCTAGGATGAGTGTGCACCTGCATATCAGCCAGGGAGCTGAGGGCAGGGCGTACCTCCCCAGCTTAGTAGGATGACGCCCTTTTTCTCCAAGTCCCCGGGAGGCACTTGAGATGCTCTGACACCAGGCGAAGGACTTGCTCCCCTGCTGCTGCTGTGTAGCCTGCAGAGCCCCAGCTCTCAGCTACCAGGAGCCTTTCCTTCTTCCTGGGGAGGCAGCAACCAGTGGCTCACTGATGTGAAAGATTAAGGGCTAGACCACTTCGCCACCCTTGGGACAATGCGGAAGGGTCAGCTGAGGACCATGGTGGCTACATTGCAGCTCCACGCCACTTCCTCCTTCCCTTCCTTTCCTTTTCCTCCCATCCATCCCAGGGTAGTGACCACAAGGCTCCACCAAGAGGCAAGAACAACTGGACCAGAGTGAGTTGACTGATGCTGAGGGGGTTTGGACACAAACCCTGCTGAATTTAGCTCAATCAATGAATCACTATTTCTATGCCATTTACAATATACACCATTTATAATGGGTTCTACTGACTTTTTTACTATACCCCAAATGTGTAAAATACTTCTATATTTGCTCCTTATTTTACAAAGACCTCAACAAGAAACAAAAGATGACTCAAACTCTGAGATAAAAGTAGTCAAAAGTCTAAAGGTACCATCGTAAGATCAAACATATCCTCAGAAAGGCAAGGCACTGGGGAGGCTGACCACAAGTCAAGATGTGGGGGTTTTATCTGAGTCACTTAACCCAGTTAGTCATTAACCAGCTTTGCCAAGTGAGCCTAAACTATCTCCCTAATAGAAACAATAGGGACCGTGTGTTAGACCTGAGCAAATATGACTGTTTGAACTCTAACTGGACTTTTCCTGAACTTTTGAAGACCCCCTAATCATATTTAGTCAGGGGAGCACACATAATTTTTTATAACAGTACTTCCCATATCTAGCTGAGGTCATGTCACTAACGGTCACATCAAGGTCAGACACCTTGGCCAGATTTTTCAACCTGGCCTATGAAATCCTGCAGCCCCATCACAGCCAGATACTGGTGCATTCACAGTGTTTAGAAAGCCCCAGAAATGAGGGTGCATCCAGCTCAGTTTTCATAACAAGGGACGAGCGTGCACACGCGCACACACACACACACACACACACACACACTCTACTCACAGGAACCAGGAAAAGGAAAAGAATACTTTATTCTCAAAATGTATTTTTAAACACCATTTTTTCCTGTGCAGCTGTCTGGCCCGATTCCACCATGAAGAGCAACTGTTTAAAACAGTATACTAATTTAAAAAAATTATTTTTCAAACTGACCTCAGGATCAGAATGTGTTAGTATTAGAAAGGATCTTAAAATTCATTTCTGAAACATTTTTTTGTAGATAGATGAAGAAATGGCACCAGATAGCTGCATTGCTAGTCATCGATGGATCTGCTTTGCTGACACAAGGACTCACTGCTATAATCCAGTGCGCAATTATGACATTCTATGACAATTGTCTCACTTGAGAATTTCCAGGTTCCTCAGTAGGTGGAAAAGATGTTGTCTCCTGCAGGTGATACAAAAACATTAAGTACATTTTTTCACAGCTCACAGCTAATAACCTCATGGTCTTGTTTAAAATTCTTTAATGGTTTTTACATTTTGAGACCAAAGGCTTCCTGGTCCCACCTTCACAGGTGCCCCGCCTACTCCCTGGCTCCACTTCCTCAAGGTTCCACCCTCTTCCTGCCTCTCCAATCTCTTCCACCTGCCAGGCTGTGGTGCCCTGTCCTCTGCCCAGGAAACTGCAGGACAGGGCAGGAGCTCCAGGACCACCGGTAGCTGTGCAGGATGAGCACTGTGAACCCCTGAGATTGAGTTTCTTCTCCTGTGAAATGCAAAGCCTGTGCTGATCCACTTCTAGGGTTGCATCTGAAAGTCTAGCTTTGGGCTCAGAACAGGTTCAGGGGCAAGAGAAGTGCATGATTATGACTGGACTCGCACAGCAGCACCACAGTACAGGGGAGTCCCTGACCTTGAATGAGCTGGGCATTAGTAAGTCTGCTGATTTACGAGGCCCCATGGCTGCAGCAGCAATATGTCATGCTACAGAATGCTTCGTTAAATGTCAGGTTCCAGAGGTGTGTATGTGTGAGGCCTCCTTAAGTAACTCATGTAGACAGGTGGCCCAGCCCCAATATTATGAGCTCTGAAGTACTTTATGCTCAAACATGTGGCATCAGACGTGGTCCCTGTATCCCACTAGGTGAGAACAAGGAAGATTTTAAATGGAGAAGTGGAGCAAAATGCTAAAAATCAGGTATGTGTTTGTTCGTGTATTTATTTATTTATTTTGCCACAGGGTCTCCCTCTGTAGTTCAGGCTGGCCTTGAACTCACTGCATAGTCTAGGCAGGTCTCAAACTTCAGTGATCCTTCTGCCTCCATCTCCCAAGTGCTAGAATTACAGGTGTGTACCACCATGCCCAGCTTCTAGTTTTGTTTTTAAAAAATTGTTACCAGCTGGTTAAAAACATATAAAGCATTCACAATGCCTTTGGAACTGATCTGTGTCTTTATTCTTCCAGATGATTTCACATAATGAAAATGTTCTTTTTAGAATATTCTTAGTCTTTTTCCAATGAGTAAAAATAAACTAGAAAAAAGAGCCCAGGGTCTGTCCCAGTCTGTGGGCCCTTCTAGCTCACGATTTTATTGGTAATCATTTTTTCACAATTCTGTATTTATTCCCTGTGGATGTATCCTGCATTCTACTGCCAGATGCTTTTGATGACCGTAACAGGATCTTTCTATGAAGGCCTGTACTGTTTTCATAGCGCTGACCACCCCCGCCATCTAAGCCCAGCCAGCAGGAAGGATCATGAGCAATTGCTCTTGCTCTTCATGGCTGAGGAATTGAGTCCCTCCCTGTGGATGAGATGTTCCATCAGTTTGACACCAGAAGCACCTTCCTTATTTCATCAGACAAGATGAGATGTTTGTCTGGGACATGACCCCCATGTCTTGCCTTAAGCAAACAAATAAAATGTGCAAATTTAGTAAGCACATAACCAATGTGTAAGATGTACAGTTAAGAAAATTTTATTGGACTGAAAATACTACATCCTTTTCCTGGTGACTGTGCAACCTCCCTAGAGGATTTTGAAAAGGAAAATACAAGATTTCAATAAGAAATCTTCATGTTTTAGAGAGGAAATTGAACTGGGGAATTTTGAATGGTATATAATATTTCTCAATAAGAGCTATACAATGTGAAGCCTCAAAATGGTGTTAAGATCCTTACTGAAATATGTGGTCTACATAGTTCTCCTACATGATTAAACCAATATTTCACAAAATTTAACATACTCATGGGTCATCTGAGAATTTTATTACAATGTAGTTTCTAACTCAAGGTTGGTGGTTGGGTTTGTGATACTGCATTTCTGACAAGCTCCACAGACTGCAGATGCTGCTGGTCTGTAAGGCAAGGATTTATACCATTTTTAAAAGCAGTGTTCTTTTCCAAGTGTGGCCACTGGATCACTTGCACAAAAATCCTCTGGGGGTTTATTCTGTTGAAAAAGCAGAGTCCTGGGCTGTGGATGCAGCTCAGTAGTGGAGCACATGCCTAGCATGTTCAAGGGCCTGGGTTCCATCTCCAGTACTGCAAAAACAAAACAAAACAAAACCAGCCCTATACTTCACCACTGACTCACCAAATCCAATAACTACAGCAGGAATCCAGGAATCTGTATTGAAAGTATTGGATGATTCTGACTTTTTTTGACTGGCAGATGACAATTATACATATTTATGGTGTACAACATGAAAATTCAATACATATACACAATGTATAATGACCAAATCAAGGTAATTACCATTATTCCTAAACATTTAGCATCTCTTTCTGGTGGCAACACTTCAAACTCTTCTACTTCTTTATAAAATATATAATAAATTGTAAATTATAATCTCCCTGCTGTGTTTAAAACACTAGAACTTGGTTTTTCCTGTGTTTTGGTATGGGTTATCTCTTTTATACCTATACTTCCTATCTTCCAGTGACCACTATTCTATCCTCTATGAAATCAACTTTCTTAGCTTTCACATGTGAAAATATGTAGTCTTTGTCCTTCTGTTTCTGGTTTATTTCACTTATTATGTCCTCCTGTTTCAAGTGTGTTGCCACAAAAATAATTCTTTCTTACAGCTGAATAATATCACACTATTATAGTTTGTGTCTGGATGTCCTCCCAAAGCCTAATGTGGTCATGGACGTGGCTGAATCTAGAGTTTGTGATTGGTTCATTGTCTAATGCTGGGATTGGTAGTGTGAGTGCTGCACGGGCCCTGGGGCAGATAACCTGCATACAATATAAAGGAGGGAAAACAACATGTTTTCTCCCTTTTGCCCTTTTGCTCTGGTTGCTTCTGGTATCTGCCGCAGTCACCATGAATGGTTGACCCTCAACCACACCACCCTGCCTTGGAACCCGCTGAGTATGGACTGAAACCTCCAAAAACTATAAGCTAAATAAACCTTTCCTTCCTTCATTTTGGGTGTCAAGTGTTTTGTCTCAGCAACAAGAGCAAAATAACCAAGGCATCCACTACCCATTGTTTGTCCATGGGCACCTTCACTGGTATCATACCTTGGCTCTTGTGAGTAATGGTGGTATCTCTTTGATATTCTGATTTCATTTCCTTTGGATGCATACCCAGCAGTGGGATGGCTGGACCATACAGCATTCTAAGTTTAGCTTTTTGAGGTACAGATGATTCTTATTAATGCTAAAGTTTGGAAATTGACAATGGATAAGTGAATATTTTGTTATAAGTAGGAAACTTGCAACGGTGTGATGAGATTGTTGCATATGGTAGAGAATGCTTGGTTAGGGATAAATAGATCTTGGGTGTCATCAGTAAGGAAAACTGCCAAACAGCTAAGCAGGTGAGACATAAACACGTTGACAGGTGTGAACATGTTAGAGACAGCAGATGACAGAGAAGGAGCTTTATGAACATCAACAATGATATTAGAATTATTCATTTCTGTTGCTGTAAGAAACTTTTTCAGTATTGAGTAGACCAACTCTCACTTTAAAAAAAAATTATGATATGGAGAAGTTGCATAAAAGGGAGTTTTTGTTCTCTTGTCATTGATTCAATTATCACATCAGAGAAATTTTTATTATCATTTTAGTGTTTCAATTGTTGATATGTTCTACCATTCCATTCTTATGCATTTCCAGTTCTCAGCCTCCAGATCTTGGATAAAGGAGAAAAGAATTTGTAAACTGAAATGGTCTGGAGTTTAAATGTACCCCAAAAACCTATGTGTTAAAAGCTTTATCATCACCCTGTAGCATTACTGGGAGGCGGCGAACGCTTTAAGATGTGAGGCCTCATGGAAGAAACTCACCTAATTAGGGTAGGGGCTTGCCCTTGAAAGGAATCTCTCTCTCTTTCTCTGTCTCTCTGTCTCCCTCCCTCTCTCTCTCCTGTCTCCCTCTACTCTCTCTCCTCTCTCCTCTCTCTCTCTCTCTCTCTCTCTCTCTCTCTCCCTCCCAGCTCCCATGATGTGAGCACTTTGATCACCATGTGCTCCTTGCCATGATGTTCTGCCTCAACACAGGCACCATAACAATGGAAACAAGCAACCATGAACTGAAATCTCATTAGCTAGGAGCAAAAACTAAACCTTTCTTTCAAGTTGGTTTGTCTAGTGTATTTGTCACAGCAATGAAAAAACTGACTACCACATAACAAATAGTAACTCTTACTAAGAAATTTGCATATATAGTAAGACTTTGTTATGGCTTATACTTACCTGGTTAAAATTGCTATCACTCATAGTGTATTTGTTATGTTCTTGGAATGATGACAAGTGAACTAAATTTATAATTGCAATTAATACTACAAGCAACCATATGAGATATGTGCTATAGTAGCCATATTGGAAAATGATGTTTCAGCATACTTGCATGTATTTCATGGGGCCCTTACGTTTGCATTCTATAGGGTAGATTCACAGAAAGAGGACTTTTTGCTGGGTCAACTATTTTAATTCAGTATTTTGTACATCTGTATAGATTGATTTCCAAAACAGCTGTCACAATTTGCATTCCATCCTGAATATTCAGTAGTACTGAGCTGACATGGCAATTTTGGCAAACGGTAATGTGTTTATCTATGTGTTCCTGCATTTTCTGCCTTCCATTAAACTTCGTATGTTTTCTTCATAAGCAAACAAACAAAAACGCTGGCTTAGTTTGTCTTTTAATAAAGAATTCAGCCTATTCACATGTAATGGAACTGCCAAAAAAATTAACTTCCTTTGATTTGTGACTGCTGTAGTCAGGGGTTACAAGGAGAACAACTGCATACACGACACAGAATTTATAATACTGTTTTATGATGGTCACCCAGAGTTAAACACAAGAAAGTGCAGGAAAATCTGTCCACAACTCTAAAGACCAGAATATTCAGCCAACGGCCTGGATCCCACAACAATGTCCTGCATGAGTCCAGCTAAAGACCCAGAGCCCATGATAATGCCTCCCACCAGTCCAGCTGGAGGTCTAAGAGCCCACAATAAGGACTCACGCCAGTCTGTTAAATGGATCTGCACTGGGAAGGCCAAAGGTCAGTAGTGGAAGCCAGAAAGTCTATGCCAGTGGGGTGAAGGAGCTGTGCCAATAGGTCCAGGGTTCTACACTGGAGCCGAGAAGTCACGCTCAAAATAAGGACCAGAGCTTCCATGAAAAGTACCACAGCCATCCTCAGTGGCAATGAGATCCTGAGCTCCTCCAATGATGAGAACAGTCAAGTACAGGTCAATAAGCCCAGTGTTACAACCTTTTCCTGGAGATTAAACAGCACACATCTTCCCCCTAGGAGCCAGGAAGTGATGCTCAATGTAAGGACCAGAGCTCCTCCAAAGTGAACCACAGCCACTCTCAGCAACAAAGTCCCAAGCTCCTCTGATGATAACAGCTGAATTCATATTGGGGAAGCTGGCATGACAAGTTCCTCCAGGAGAACCAACGGCTCAAAACAGCAACACTTAGGAAAACCCACAATGCCTCACCCTTCTTCTCCAAGTCTATTTATGTTGGCAACTTTCCTCAGGTGGGCCATCTATACTCAGCACCATGCTGAGTTAATTCAGCTGGTGTTAAGTTGGCCACCAGTTTTTAATCCATAACAATGACTTTCATTTATTTCACATTTTTAGTCTCTTCTCTTTTTTCTTTCCTTGTTTCAGTCAAATTAGTGGAGCTTCTCACTTTTATTTTAGAAATTCTATTCTTTTTTCTTTTATAGAGGTTACCTCCTCTATCCTCATACTCATAAATCAACTCTTACTTTTCTACCATTGCAATAGAACAGCTGCATCCAGACACACTGAAGCTTCACACTTGTTCATACTCTGTAATACACAGGGCCTTGGGAGCAGAAAAGGGAAGGAGAGATAAAAATGAATGAATCCTTTGTGTATATTCTGAACTTCTTGGACAGCTGCTTATTATCTAACATTTCTTTGGATAAAATTATTTCAATGATCTGATTCTATTTGCTAAAGATAAGGAATACAGAGTTGTCCAAAAGGAGGATTCTGGGCAGGAGCAGAACATTTCAATGAAAAATGTCCTCAGAAAAATGGAAACATGGGCTGGGAAATCACTATGGCAGAATGGAGATTTCTCACATGGGATCTGGTTCCCTCTGGCTTGGTAACACTGACCATGCCAGACTAAGTATGAGAAAGAAAACTATGCAGGAAATCAGGACAACAGCAAAAATGTCAGGGATAAAATGGAGAGTGCTATGGAAACCGCACTTAACCTTTAGGAGTATTTCCTTTCAAAATTGTGTGTGTGTGTGTGTGTGTGTGTGTGTGTGTTTCTGTGTTTCTGTGTTCTTGTAAATTTAACATTTTGACTTGCTATATGACTTTGAGGTAGTTACTTAGGGTCCCTTGAATTTCACTTTCTCTTCTGAAAAATAGGTGCAAAAGTTATACTAACTTTATAGATTTGTTGTGAGAATTAAATAAGGTAAATCAACACCAAATAAATAGTAAACATTAGCTTTTTCCTCCTCCTCCCTTCTTCTTCCACCTCCATCATACCACATAGCCTTTCTCAGATTGCTTGCCTTGTAGCTTATTTATTTAGAGGATAGCAAGAGATAATGACTATAAATGTCATTCTTACAAAGCATGAGGCTCCCAAATATATTCCCATCATAGTGAATGCCATAGCTTCCATTATAATAGAAAGCCAAATGTTTCCTCTTTTGAAAAACGTTTGGCAACACTACTATGTCCACAAGTTAGCTGGACTGTGTGAGGATACAAAAGTATTTAAGACACTGTCCCTCCCCTTCAATTCTCATAATTGGCTTCCTACATTATTTCTTAGGAGGACTCCAGATTTCAGGTCATACTCTAAAATTAAGTAATTAAACACTGTGTTATTGGCACAGAAATAAGGAAATAAATCAGTGGAACATACTAGAGAGTCCAAAACTCAACCTTTGTGTATATGGGAATTTAGCTGATGAAAACCATGACTCTAAATCAGTGACAAAACAAATTTCAATAAATAGTGTTGAGAAAATTGATTATACATTTAACCAAAAATAAAGATGTCTTCTTAGCAAAAAATAAAATAAAGATTCCCCATCTCACATCATGCACAAAAATAAATTTTATATGGGTTAAAGACTTAAGAATTTTAAAATTCCAAAATAAAACCCAGTATTGGCAGAAAATATGAGTTAATCAATTATTTACTGTCTTATCCCAAAGGGTCCCAAAACTTAGGACTTTAAAACTATAATTGCATTTATTGTAGCTCCCAAGCCTAGGGGTTCTCTGGGCAGTTTGCTGACCTGGGTCAGGTGTGATTAGCCTTGAGGGACTTACTCATAAGTCTATGGTCAGCTGGTGGATGGCCTGCAAGCCGTGTACTTAGGATGACTTTTCCCACCATTTTTTCTTGATCAACCCATGCTAGGTAATGGTACAGTGGAGGGTGACTGACCTGTGTCTCTTATCTCCCAATAATCCAGCTGAAGTTTTCAGATAGCAGAAGTAGTGTTTCAAAAAAAGAGCAAATGATGCACATTGTGATTTCTGCTCCATTCTATGGGTCAATGCACAGGTCTCAAGCAAAAAAAAAAAAAAAAAAAAAAAATAGATCCCTTCTCTTAATGTGTGAAGCAGCAAAACTGAATTGCAAAGAACACACATCCAAGGGGAGAAAAAATGCCTGATCATTTTTGTAATCTTCTACAATAGGAAGTCATTTTTTATTTTTGTGTTTTCAAGATTGATTTCATAAAAATTTAAAACTTAGGAGCTATAAAAGATTCTAAAAACAAAGTTAAAAGATAAATATCACACTGAGAAAAATATGAGCATTGTACCTGGCAGACAAAATGTTCCCATTAAACAATTAAAAAGGCAATATTCTAATTTTAAAAATAAGCAGTGGTCCAAAATGATAAATTCTGTAACAGAAGAATACAAACATCCAATAAATATAGGGAAAGATGTTCAATCTTTAGTAATGCAGAAGAGCAAATTTAAAGAAAAACAAAATAATGATAGCCATTGAAGTGACTGGAAAACCACAACTGTTTTGCAGTCTTTCAAACTTGCAAAGAAATGGATTTCATATACTATTGGAAGAGGAATAAGTACATAAATCTTTCTAGAATCCAATCAGCAATACATATCAAAATACATTTGGTATGTGAGTACTTTGCCCCAGCAATTTCTCTTCCAGTGACATCATTGATTGGATAATTATTTATAATTATTGAAAATAATCTAAATAAACAATAGAGAACCAGATAGCCAATTTATGGCCTATCCTGTCAGTTTCACTATGAGCAATTAGAAAGAATGATATAGATATCTATGAACTCTTGAGGAAAATGGTGGAATAGATGCTGTGGAAAAAAATATATATATCAGATGATCTTTTGGTAGAGGACATTATTATGTAAATATCTCCTAGAATTCTTGTGCTGGAAACTTAGTCCCCAAAGTCATTAATTATGTCAATGGTATTTGAGACTGGGCCCTTGAAAGGTGATTAGGCCCTGGGGGTTCTCCCCTAACGGATGGGTCAGTTCTTTCATATATCAATGGACTTAGGCCTTAATGGATTATCACAAGAATGGAGCCATTATAAAAGTTAGTTTGGCCACCTCTTATGTGCCCCTTTTACCAAGTGATACCTGTGTATACTTAGGACCCTGAAGAGAGTCCTTACCTGCATGAAGGTCCTCACCAAATGTGGTCCCTTGATCTGGGAGCTTCCAGCCTCCACAACTATGAGTGGAATAAACCTTTATTTTTATAAATTATCCAGTCTACAGTATTCAGTTATAGCAACAGTTAATGAATTAAGACAACCACCTTGTTTCAACCTCCAGGACTTTACTCATGCTATTCCTTCTGATTGGAAATAGTCTATTTAACCTTCCATTTTCTAAGACACATGACAGACCCTCAGAACAACCCTCAGATGACACTCCTCTTCTTACCAGAAGGATTAACAACCTCTTCCTTTGCACTCCCTGGAGCTTACACAATTCTATAAGGGTGGCTTGTGTTTATTTCTTCTCCTACCTAATCAGTTTATTTATTTATCCCTTTCCAATACACACTATCTCAGCCTAAGGAAAAATGAAGAAAAATAAGTAGAATTTTTATAGATTAGAGAAGACTAGGTTTGAAATGTTAGCATAATTTGAGATGGTTAATGTTAAAGGAAACGAAGACAGGAAATACCTTCAGTTTTGTTTGTATGTTTGATGAGAGAGCAGTATCATCTGTCAGAACTCTGAAATATGCTTCCCAGCTTTAGGCCTTTGAAAGCAGTAAAGAACACATTAGGACTGCATATTAATCTGTAAAAGGCAGATTTATACTTCCAGTGCTTCTAGTGGGGAACAAAAATGAGCTTATCTGGTAGTTGAATTTTTTAAAACTATCTGAGTTAATCTACTGAGACTTTATTTAATTCCCATACTTTGTAAGTTAGAAAACACTGAGAGTTTTAGGAGTAAAGAAATCTATTTGTCTGAACTATGCTCAGAAAAGTGCCATGGCAGCAAAGTTCTAATGCCGCAGGGATAGAAAAAATACACTGGCAAGAAAATCTGAAAGAAGAGAAGATTGTTGTGAGATGAGGTCACTTAGTGTGCAAAGGAGAAGGAGGAAAGAAGGAAAAGAGGGAGAGAAAGGAAGGTGGCCAGTTTGGCTCTAAGGAAAATAAACATCACTCACATATAGAATTTCTGGTGCATTGCAGTATACATGTTTGCCTGGATTTTGAGTCTTAAATCGTGTGTATTTACATTTTGTTAACGAGTAACCACCTAGTAATATTCTTTCCAAATTGCCCCACTTGAAACACATTGTATGTAATGATTAAATTTTAAACGACATCCTTCTCTCTCTCTGCTAGTGCATATCCAAGCTTTTTGATAATATGATCATGTAGGAACTTGTGTCAATTTCTAGGTATGAGACAATATTTTAAAACTACTTCAGGTGTAATACTAATCAAACATGGCATTGGTTGAGGGTACAATTAGAATAATGCTAATACATATAAACCTTACAACCTTTGACATAAAAATTACAGCAATCTAACAACTAAAACATGTCAGCATTCTTGAAGTTTCTGAAAGCATGACATTATGTCTTACATGAACTCTTCCAAAATGAAAGCACCCTATTCTTACACATCAGTTACAGTGTACCTGATTACATTCCAAATAGGCTCTTTCTACAGTGACATGTAACAGACTAGCTGTTGACCTATTGCTTTTAATCACCCCAAAACACAGATTAGGTTATTGTTTGTTTACCAAATCCATGTTCCTGCATATTCTGAGTGTTCTAGGAGTGAAATCTCAGAAGGCAGAAGGTAGAGTTTATGGAAGCCATGGCATTGTTAATGGGGTTATCTCCACCTGCCCATATATGGTGAAGGAAGTTGAGAAATTCACTATTTTTCAGGAGTTGAGAAATGTCATCAGAAGATGAAGAAGTGTTGCATGAGCATCTAACTAAGCAAAGACCTCACACCATTCCATTCACACCTGCTTGGAGAATGTCTCTGCTAGAAGCATCTTCAGCCTCAATTGCTCCCAGAAACACAGCTGCTTGGTAAGTATTAAAAGGCCAAAACCCATTCTTGCAAGAAATTTCTCATAGATAAGGGCTTCAAAATCCCCCTCAGTCATTAACTTTCCATAGAGATCTGGTCCATTTCCAAGCATTCACTGCCATTGTGTAGATATTTTTCCCTTTGCTTTGCTAAAATTGTCTACATTCTGGGGGAACCACAGGGCAGAACTAGTGTGTGTTTTATCAGACTGGGCACATTCAAAAAAGGTCCTCACAGTGTCCACCTCCCCAAGAACTCCTCCATCTGAGAAAGCCAGGAAATTTAGTGTTGTGTATAGTTTCTCTCATTTCCTGCCAAATTTTGATAACTCATTAGACAAAGCCAAAAAGTTAGTATCCTGGCCTTTTCTTCAGTCTTACTTATTGAACAAGTGTGTTCCAGTAGAAACCTTGTCAGAGATGAGTTTTCAATTTTTCTGTAATATTTTCTCTGGCAAAAACTTTTCTTTGCCCAGATCCCATGTTGGGAGAGGATTGACCTACAAGTTGGGTTGAAGACATTTCCTCAAGGACGCCAATACTTTCTGGAGTTTTCAGATCTGGGGCCGTGACTACTGACATCAGTTCACAAGCTCCAACTTGTCTTTTTGGTTCCAGCCCTCAGGAAACACCTGAGTTCTAATCATCCCACAGCCTGAAGAAGGGAATTTCCCAGCCAACTTCAGAACCAGCACTGTTTAAGGCCATATTAGCGTGGCAATCAGACAGCTGGGAATAGCTGCAGTAATTTTGATGCTTTATTTCTATATCTGAGTACAAACTTTGCTGGGGAGGTACTGAAAAAAAAATAGCCCCTCCTATCCAGTGTCAATGAATAACTTTTAAGATGTGTCATGTACATATACTAACTCCCCATAAGAAATGTAATCATTCTATATTAGAAACATGTACTAATAAAAAAAATAAAACTGAGAACAAAATTTACTTTGCTTGTGAGCTGTCTTCCAGCTCCCACTGCTTTTACAGCCTATGACTTTTAATTATTAACTCTGATTAGCATTATAGGGGCACCTATTTCTCCCCTATCTCTCCCCCTTGGTTTCCTTATTCCAAATTATTCTAAAGAACTAAATGTAAACCAGGCATGCTGGAGCATACCTGTAATCCCAGCACTCTGATAAACTGAGGCAAGAGGATGGTTGCAACCCAGCCTGGACAACTTAGTGACTTAGTAAGACCTTGTCTGAAAATAAAAAATAAAAAAAGAGATGTAGGTATAGCTTAATTGTCAAGGCCCTGGGCTCAATTTCCAGTAACAAAGTACACACATACATACATTTCTAAAGATGTAGTCACCTAAGTGGCATTTTACCAGGATCACAACAATTCTTTATCCTTCAAAGACTTATAGTGAAAATAAATCTAAAGGCAAACTCTGTCTTCACTGCCTGAAAACACCCTAAATTTTTGCAATGAGCGATACAGCCTGGGAGGGCAATCAGAGTATTCTACAGAATATGGCAAACAGAGGAGCATTTGGCTCAAAGATTCTTCCCCTGCTAGTGCTGGTGGTTATAAAATTTAGGAAATGTTCAAATGTTCTTGAATTTGGAGGAATACACAATGAAAAATGTCATTTCTGCTTAAAGGAAAGTTATAACCTAAGGACACCACTCACAGTTCAATTATTAATATTAAGATTCTAGCACCAGTGATGTGTCAGGATAATGAAAGTGGCCCCAGAGTATAAGATTTGAGGTTTGGTGGTAAAAATGAGTGGGCCTTGATAGCTTAGCATTCAACCCACAGAGCAATGTGTATCTATGGAAAAACTGAAATAGCAAATGATATCTTATCAGATTCTGTGTGATGCTGCAAACTTGTGTATGTCCCATTGTCCATGGAATATCTTCTGGGGAATCTCCCTTCTGCTTTTAGTGTTGAAATGTTGGATCATGAACAATGTCAGAAGGTTTCATCACTCATTGCAGATATCAAAGAGTAGGGAGTTCCATCTAATCACTAGGTTTTTCTCTAAGAAATAATCATTGCTATATGTATTTAAACATTTTTGAAGCTTTTTAGTGAATTAATTTTTATTGAATGTTATTGTAATCCCAAATAATGAGTATTATAATCCAAGTATTGTAGTCTTTTTTCCCGTCTTCCTCACAATCTAAAAACTTGTATTTGTAATCCCATTGAGATGTTATTGGAATCTGGGCAAGCTAATTCCAATCTACCATTTCCAGTGTAACCCATGGTGAGAGTAAGACACCAAGACACATTCAAAGTTAAGGGCAGCCACAGGGCCCTAAACCCTATCCAAGTGAGGATATGAAGACAAAGGCCTCGATCCAAGGTCTCTCTCAGAATTTATTATCTTGTGAAGAAGGGGGTGGCTCGAGGATGAGTGATCATGAGGATGGTGAGTAACTTGAGCTGGCTAGCCAGGCAGGGGGAAAAGCATCTTTGTAAAACGCAGGGAGAACGACATGCAGAAGGATCAATCTGCATAATTCAATTAAGGTAACATTTGAATTGTTTTAGGTGGTTGTTGCTTCAGTTTCTGATATGCAAACTTTTGTGCCCTGGGACTCATAGCCTCTTTATTTTGAGGCTCACACCCAGTTGACATTCCTGGAGCTGACATGCTGCTCCAATCTTTTACAGAGATCCTTATGTGAGGAAACAGGAGACTGTCAGAAAGGCCCAAAAGATTACATATCAGTACTTCAACTGGCCTTATATGCATTACTTAGAGCCAATTAAAGAGAGAAGGGAATAGCATAGCCCACTCTGTACATATCAGTATATGGAAATAAGACTAATGTTGCAGCAATTATTCTGTATTCAAGAAGAGTTGCTCAAATTGTCTCCTACAGAATGTGATTTTGAATACAAAAATAACATAAACTTACTCAAATTGTTAAAAAAATACTTAAAAGTATATAAACAGGATTATATCCTGGAGGGTGCACCAGCTTGAAGACAGAGAGTCTACACTCTGCACCCCTCTATTACATCCTAGAGGGCAGGCTGACTGGAAGACAGTGAGTCTGCTCTCTGTGCACCCCTACTACATCCCAAAGGGCCAGCTGGCTGGAAGACAGTAAGTATACAATCCGGGCCTCCTCTGTTGCAATCCTGAGGGCTGGCCAGCTGGAAGAGTGTAAAACCTACAGGAACCCCAAGACTCAGGACAACAGACACGCACACACCTCCGGAGGGTGAAGTAATCAGCAAGGCCAGTAATGTGGAAGTGCTTGAAGCAGCAGTGAGGAGACAGCAGTTGGACACTGGAGAACTCCGCTGATAGAAAACCAGTCTCAGCACCCACATAGAGGCCAAGATTGGCTCCATACCCAGCATATCTCTGGGATACAACACAAACATTATCATATAACTGTAAGCACCAGAAGAAACCGAACATAGATGCCCCCAGCCCACCACCTGCCATCAGGGACTGGTATCCAGCTCCAGCTGGGAGAACCAGCCAGCCAAGCTCCTGTGTGCCTGCCACCATTAAGGGATCCTCAGTGTAGCCATATGTGTCTGGAGAAGCCTGCTCCACACTCTACCAGCTCCCCAGGAACCTAGTATAGGATAAACCCAAGTTCCTGACCCATTCCTCTACACCACAGATGGGCAGCCAACATGGGAAGCACCTGGGACCCAACAACTGTCTTGTCTAGAGGAACCCAAGAAAATGTCAAGACAAAGGAGTAAAAGTCAATCTCAGACTGCCAGCCCATAAAGAACACATCTAGGAGACATAGACATTGAATAAATGGGAAGTTGAATACCTGAAATTTCTGAAAGGATAGCAACTAAAGTAAAGAAATACTTTCATGACACTGGAAAAGTAATTGGATCAGAAATAGTATCTCAGGTAAAAAAAAAATGATAAACACAATGAAAGAAATGCTGAGCATATCTAAAGAAGACATAGATTAAAAAAACAAAGAGGAGTATAGGAAAATGATGAAAACCTTGATTGAACAATATAGGAAAGAACTACAATGCCTGAAAGAAATTCAAAAAGATATGCAGGAAATTAAAAACTCCATTGAAAACTGGCAAAACTGTTTGAAAGAAACTGAAGATAGACTTTCAGACCTTGATCACTAGGATTGCAACTAGTGATCACAAAGGAAAGATCTCTTAAAAATAAGAAGGAACAAGGAAATAACAATTCAACAGCTGTAAGACAATGCAAAGAAAAGTAATTTAAGAATGATAGGTGTCAGAGAAAAAGCAGGAGTCAACACAAATGACATAAAAAGAGTATTTACAGAAGTAATAGCAGAAAACTTCACAAGCATGGGAAAAGGATCTGATATACAGGTAAGTGAGGCTTATAGACCTCCAACTAGCCATACCCAGAATAAATCTACACCCAGACATATAGTAATCAATCCCAGAAATTCAGCACAAGAACAGAATATTAAAGACTGTTAGAGAAAACAAACAGATCACCTATAAAGGAAAACCCATCAGAATCATGGCAGACTTCTCAACACAAACCACCAAGTCAAGGAGAGCTTGGAGCAAAGTGTTTCAAGTCCTGAAAGAAAACAATTTCCAACCCAGATTGATGTACCCTGCAAAACTATCTTTAAAATTAATGGAGAAATAAGATATTTCCATGATAAGGAGCAACTGAAGGAATTCATGACCACCAAACAAACCCTACAAAGAGTGCTGCATGACATTATAGGGAGAGAGAAAGATGACTATGGTTCCAGGAACAGTAGCAGAGGGGGATCACTGAGAAGAGCAGACAACTGAACAGAGGGGAAAAGTGGGGGACCAACAACAGGAGGATAGCATGGCAGAGATTAGCCAGTGTGTGTTGATTGCAACCATTAGTGTAGATGGCCTCAAGTCTCCAATAAAAAGAAACATGGGCAGAGTGGATCAGGAGACAAGATCCATCAATATGCTGTATTTAAGAAACACATTTGACTCGAAAGAAAATTTATGGACTGGAGATCCTAGGAGACAAGACAGTGCTTATGCAACAGGGACCCAGAAAAAGGAAGGAGTAGCTTACCCATTGACGGCAGAATGGATAAGAAAGATATGATATTTTTATACAGTGGAAAGCTACTCAGCTATAAAGAAGGAAAACCTCAAGGCTCTTGTAGGTAAATGGATGCAACTTGAGATCATGCTTATGGGTGAAATGTTTTGGACTCACATGGGTGAATATTGTGTTGCCTCCCTAGTATAAAAGACTGAAGGAGTTAGTGGTATCCACAATAGATACTGTAAAAGTGAAAGGGAAAGCAAGGTTCAAAAAGGGAAGGTGGTAACCACTGCTAATTTCCTATTAACTTGTTTTGAAGTCCTGTATCATTTTCATTGTTTTGTTTGGCTTGGTTTTATTGTTCTGTTCCGTTTGATTCTATTATGCCTGATGGCATGGGCAGTTATTTGGAAGATAACAAGGTATATTATGGTAGGCATTGTTGATTTCCTATTATCTTGTTTTGAAGTTCTGTATCACTTTCATTGTTTTGTTTTGATTGGCTTTATTCTGTTTCATTTTCTTTGGTTTTATTCTTTTTAAAATAAAGTTTTAAAAAATATAGACAGATAAAGTATCTATATGTATATAGATGCATATCTCTCTATGTACACATACACTTACCTACATACAGTGGTACCTTGGCTCACAAATGCTTTTGCTTGCAAACAATCTGGTTCACAAACAGAAGTGTTTAACAAAATTTTTCATTTGTGAACTCTGTACCAGTGATGAACACAACTGTGGCCATCTTTCCCACATAAACATGAACACGGCCATCTTTTCCAGAATCAAGAAATGAATTAAGTTCATGAATCAAGGCACCACTGTCTATACACATATATAGATAGAGAGCTTCTGAAATCCCATCACCCAAATACAAACCTTGGTTAAGATTTAAGAGTATTTTCTTCCTGGTAATTTTTTCTACATATTGCAATAATTAGATGCAATAAAATCATTTTTATAAAAAATGGAATCATGCTGTTTTATATCTTTTGATTCCTAATATGTTGTGTCTTTTCATGACATTAAATTTAATTCTGTATCATCACGTTTATAGCTATTTGCTATTTCATGGAATAGATTACTCTTATTTATTTGAAGTTTCTTTTAGATTTGGATAAATTCTATTTTTTTCCAATTATGAACAACACTACCTTTTATATTGGCATTTTCTTATTCTCTGCAGAAAATACTGAAATTTTTGCTATTTTAAGACTTTGGATGCAATTATCTGCCAGAAACTTTTCTGCAATTTGAACTTATATGAGTAGAGTATGATAATGTTTTTCTGTTTTATCAAAAGTAGGTATTTTTATGCTTTTGATAAGGATGGCTATTAGGCCATAACATATTAAATGAGTCATAAAATTGCCACTCTTGCAACCCTTGTTGACCTACAAATTACCATTTTGAAGAGATAAACCTAATAGAAATTTCTATAAATAGATTCCATTATTGCAGTCTTACAATTTTATTTTGTTAATGTAAAAAAGGCATCTAATCAGTCAGGAAGCTTTTTCAATTAATCTTAGTAGCCACCAACTCAATTCTTTTCTCTCAGATATGGAAACTCTAACCTGAGATTGTGGCTGGGATGGTCTACCTGGAGATAAATGCCTGGTTGTCTCATTCTCTGATAAAAACTGTTCCTGGTCTACTTGGTAGATGGTGGTGCCACCTGCTCAAATGAGGAAAAATGAGAAGTTCTGTTTTACAAAACAAGGAGAAATACTGAAGCTATTCTGAAATAGTGTGAAATATCTAACTGTACATATCAAATCACCATTGGTTATGATTCTAGAGTTTAGAAGAGAAACTTTAGGAAAAGATAAACATTTGGGTCTCCTCAGTCTAGTGATGGCATTGAAACCTGCAACTCTTAACCTCTGCCTCCTTCTGCCATGTTTCGTATGAACTGGTTTGATGGGTTTATTATATGAAAACCATGCAAGAGGAGGAAAAGCTTTCTTCCAACTGCCAATAAGTGTTACAACTTGCCTGGATGTCTTCCCAAAGCCTCATGTGAGTTTTTCAGAGGCAGCTTAATCTAGAGTTTGTGATTGGCTCATTGTCTAGTGCTGGGATTGGGGGTGTGAGTGTTACCTAGGGCGAGTAGCCTGCATAAAATACAAAGTACTGAAAGAGGCTTGCTCTTGCCTCCACTTCTGTTGCTTTTGCTGTCTTTTGCCATGAACTGTTGCAGCTCTACCATGTGTCACCCTGCCTTGGCACCAACTATGGACTGAAACCTCTACAAACTGTGAGCTAAATAAATCCTTCCTCCTTTAACTTTTGGTGTAACAGACAATAAGGATAACTTTTACACACACAAAGAATATGGATTCTCCCATCCTGAAGGAGACATAAGAAAAGCAAATGTTGAGATGGGTTAAGAAATGGATCACATTTGCAAGAAAAATCTTCAAAGGAATGTGTCTTTTGTTCAGTCTTTGTCTCTAACTTCTACACCTTGAAAGCTGCAGTTTGTTCAGTTGGGTTTGGAGATGACTTCACTGTGATTTATGACAGATAATTTAGGAATTTATTCTTCCTGATGATTTTTTTTTTCTGCAGACTGAAGTAATGTTACATAGTAAGAAAAGGGAAGGTGTTCTGTCAGAGAGTCATCAATGTAACTTCTTGGTCAACTCTTTACCAGCTCCATGGCTTTGGGCAATCTCAACTTCTCCATACCTCTTCATCCATAAATTAAAGATAAAAATGCCTACTACTGTCAGGGATTAGATATGTTCACACCATAGCATCTGATTTAACCCACAACAAGCCCTCGGTGCATGTAGAATGCTACTAGCATTGAGAAGTATGTTAAAGTCATCTTAGCTCACAGTCTTCACTGGAATATGGCAGCAGCACATCTGTATGACATCAGTGTCTGGGGACAACAGCTGTGCCACTCAGCTCTGAGGCATGGGATGGGGTAGACAGATGACTGACTGGAGACCTCTGTTGTACAAGAGGGAGATAAACATTCCCCAGAGAGGGTCTCCAATTAGTTTCTGGCTGTGGAAACTCCAGACCACCTGTGGATACTGGGAGTAAACGTGTATGACTTTGTGTGATGGACCAGATGAGAGGCCCTGCCTTGCCCCCTGGGACCCGGGTGCAGAGAGAAACACCATTCATGGAAAAGCTCATTGCACATGGCAAATCTCCATTTTGTTTACTAAATATCTCAAAATGGTTCAAGTTGGAAAAATCACTATTTAAGAGATTGCAAGTGATTCTGCATTTTGAGCTGGAGGTCCACCATCTCCCCTCCTTTTGATGTGGAAGGAAATCTATGCTTCCTTGATCTTGGGGTGAGGGGATTGGGCCAGTGTCCACTCTGTTATTGAGAAGTGTTTGGAGAAGGGGAGCCATCCAGAGGTTGGTACTTCAGACAGTGAATGTTACACGTAGGTGAAGTAAGATGACTGCAGCCTCCAAGGATGCAAAGTGTCTTTCCCCCTCTAACTGGACTCTAGCAGAGTCAGGGACTCAGGCAGGGCAGGGCAAGTAACTTGCACTGGGGACTCCAGCAATCTTGACAATTTTAGGACACTCACTTTGGGAACAAACGCAGGACAGCCAGTGGGAGACTCTTGGGGAAGCCTGAGCTGTGAATTCTGGCAGTGACATCTGGTTTGGATTTAAGCTCTCCTGTTTCATCAATTCTACTAAAAAACTAGCAATCACCATAAACAACAATAGTAATACTAAGCGCTAACACATTGAAGTGCTGTTTTAAACACTGTACATGATGAATCAGCACATTTGACCCTCATTACGGGGAAAGTACTCTTATCACACTCATTTTACAGATGAGAAAACTGAGGCACAGAAAGTTTAGGGGATTTGCTCAAGGTCACACAAATGCAATGTGTCTTTCCTGCATTTTGTTAAAATCTAGACTTTGTTAACATTTTGATGAATGTTCAAGTCTATTTGTAGCTGAGTTTTGGGGAACTGAGGTAGTAACTATGCCCGTAAATGAAGGGTAAGAATTGGGGAAGAGCCACAAGATCTAAAGACAAAGGAACTTGCAGCAGATATCAGAGCAAGAAACTACAATGGTGACAGGTAGTTGATGGGAACTTAAAGGAGTCTCAGGAAGTTTAGGGAGGGAAAGTACTGGGAAGCATGAACTTCCTGCTGAGGAGCTTGGGGACATTTTACTGGGATTTAAAGAAAGGAAGATTTCTAAAGGCTGAAGGACACTCAAGAATATTCAGTTTAAATTTACATTAAAGGCATTCACTGAAGACAATTTGTTATGGGCTGAACTATGTCCTGCCCAAAAAAACCAAATTCACATTTTGAAGCCCTAAACTTCAATATAATTATATTTGGAGAGATATCCTTTAAAGAAATAAAGTTAAATGTGGTCACATATTGGGCTCCTAATCCATGTGAGTGCATTTATTTTGTTTTGTTTTTGTTTTGTTTTTTTGAGACACGATCTCACTATTAGTTCTGGCCTTAAACTCGCTTTGTAGCACAGATTGGCCTCAAACTTGCAGTGATCCTCCTGCCTTAGCCTCCCAAGTGCTGGGATTATGGGCATGCCTGGCTTTATGAGTGATTTTGATGGTATTGCCTTCAAAAAAGTCATTAAGTTGAAATGAGGCCTGATCGGCAGACTCTAATCCAATTGGATATGTGTCCCTCAAAGAGAAGAAAGAGAAAATAGGGATGTGTGGTACAGAGGAAAGGGCATAGACAAGCCACAGAGAGAGGCTACAGGAGAAACCAAACCAGCAAGACCTCAGTCTTGGGCTTCTAGCCTCCAGAACTGTGAGAAGTAAATTTCTGTTGTTGAAGTCACTCAGCATGTGATATCCTGCCATGGTACCCCAAGGAGACCAAGACTTCAGTTCACACAGAAATAGACTAGAGATTAATTTTGACTTCATATAGGCCCAATCACTTCCCCCATCTTTTTTTTTTTTTTTTGAGAGCTACATTTCATAATGCTTGAAATTCTTCATCTGTCTCTCAAAATTCAATCATCCAAAACCAAGTCCATTATCCCCACCCTTGACCACTGCTCAAAGCAGCTCCTACCCAGGCTTTCCGATCACAGGGGAGTCTATCATTGCTTCTGACCTCTTCTCACCTGTACCTCCTTCTCTCTGTCCTTTCTTGTTTGTCTCTTGAAGTCACTCCCTCTTCTCTTTCCACTCCTAATTTATCTTAATACTTCTTGCCACATGCTCATTTTTAATATCTTCCTGGTGGGATTTCTACCTCCTGGTTCCCTCTGCTCCTAGTCCACAGCACGAGACAGTGACTGAGAATCTCCTGACACCTGTTAGTGTGTGGCAGTGCAGAGGCTGGGACTCCAGAGAGGGAGACGAGACTCAGTATACTGGAGGCAACAGGCCCGGAAAGGGAACTCGAGGCCAGCAGGCAGGGCATCATCTCTCAGTCCCCAGGCCCAGAAGATTCCCGGCATATTGTCAGTGTTCAGTCAATTTTACTGAATGTATGACTTGGGTCCAAGTCTTCATTACCTCCTCCCATGGTCATTTCCTGTTCATGATAAATGCCCATGTCAAGCAGTGATGAGTAATAAATGATGAGGGAGAAAGATAACTGTGCAAATAGTGGCAGGGGATATGGCCCAAAAAACTGCTGTTGGTTACATGTTGAATTTATGCCAGGGTGAATGGGCACACTGGGATGGTCCCCAGGCCATGGTGTGATCAGCGACCTAGATCTTTTCCATATTTGAGGCCTAGAGAAGATATGGACTTCTCATTTCTTCTTCATGACTGTCCAGAGAAGTAGATAGTTATCTCCATTTTTAGAAATGAGTACTGAGGTTCAACAAGGTGGTCAGGTAGCAAACTCTCTGAGATTTCTTTCCCAGTAGATGGCTTAGGATAATATTCTGGTTTCTGTCTGCCTCCTAGAATTGGACCTACTCAGCTCAGTTTCTCTCTATTTGTGATTTACCATCCTACAGGGAACACACCACCTATTCCCCTCTGTGCCATAATTGTCGAGGGGGTCTTGGCCCTGGTTGGTGTGGGGAATCACAGGGGGCAGTGAAAGCTGTAACTGTGTGCACAAATGCCTCTAGTTTTGGAGATTGGAATAAGAAAGACCACTGTGATATACACACAAGCACACATATACCAAGTGGTGTCTTTCAAATTAGCTTTTTCGGTAGTAAAGCTGGTAATTTGGGTTCTGTCTTCCTGACTTCCATATATATTTACTAAATATATCTAAGTAGTAAACATAGTGCACTAATGGAGTCCTATCAAGTGTCAGCTGGAGTCTAACCACAAGTGTAACTGTAATTTCCCATCTCTTTCCACTACACTCCTCTCAAGGATCTACTAGCAGTAGGGGCAAGTCTGGTTTATGGGGAAGAATCTGAGCAGTTCTGCAAAAACTTAAGATTCTGATGATGAGATCTGGGATGCAGAGGTGCAATTGGGTACCAGAAATGGAAAGAACACCAGAAATAAGGATGTAAAGACCTTAATGGTGTGTTGTCCACATTGTAGAGACCCAAGAACTGGCAGCAGGATATAAGACAGAGAAGAGGGCTGTAGCCATTGTGTCAAAGTCCTCTGGGGAGATGGGGAGCAACCAGGATGTCAACAGAAGGTGGTAACAAGCCACCAAGGAGACATCTAAGCCATGAGGAATGGGCAAGTTCAGCAGAATAGCCTTCTAGTTAAGGCATAGGTTTTGAGTTTAACAGACATGGCTTTAAATGCCAAGTCTGCTTCTTCAAAGTTGTGAGACTTGAGCAAAGTTATACAGCATTGCGGTCCTTAGTTTTCTTGTCTAAAAAAAAACACAAGAAACAAGCCACTAGAGTTTCTGTGAGGACTGAGAGCTGATGCCCAGTGTGGGTAGCACTGTCCTGACGTGTGATCAGTTCTGTCCTGCCTAGAATACCCTTGATTTTTCATTCATTGAAAGCCATACACTTCTCCCTGGGGAGCCCCCAAGCAGTTTCTTACATTTCCTCCTAAAGATGCTATTACTCCACATTCTAGTGCTTTCTGGAGGTGTCTCTTACTCCTCCTGGATTAACCAATTGAAAGGGAGAGGAGTAATGGCAAACTTGTCTATTTCAACCAAAGGACCAGTAAATATTTGTTCCTAATCCTTTTCTTCATAATTAAAATTAAAATTTCTTTAGGAATTCTTAAAATTGATGAGAAGTCACAAGTACTTTTAGAATCACTGGCATAAATTTTATGGCTAGATACTATAAACATGAAGCCTAAGGAATCAGTGAGACAGATTGTGAGATCAAATTCAAATTCTAGCATTCAGTAGTTCCTTCTGGCTGAGTAATTTAATGTGAAAGAATCAAGTCATACATAACTTTAACTGACAGCAAGAATAAGTTCTAAAATCAGTCAGTGCATTACAGTCCAGCACATGTCTTGCTCTAAGCCAGTTCTTTATTTCACTTTTCAATGTAATGTAAATCATTTAGAAATCTCAATTTGCTTCAGCCAAAGATGTTGTGGAATTTTATTCTGATTTAAGAGAATATACCAGAGTGCACTCAAAGGTAAGTCAGATCATTACTAAAATCTTCTTCATAATAAGTTGCACAGCTACTTAAAGCAACTCTTTCCCCCTGTACATACATCAAAGACCATAAAATTGGAATGAACTATAGGTTCAACATAGTTGAATCAGAAACATAGTATATTGAACACAACACAGTAAACATCCCATGATATTATAGATACAGAAATTCTGGATAAAGCAAAACTAATCTACAGAAATAGAAAGCACTAGTTTTCTGGAGGCTGTGAAATGATCACGAGGAAGCTAATGGGACATCCTGGGATAGTGAAAATGACCGATATCTCAATAGGAATATAGGTGACCTGATGTATTTGTCAAGATTCATCATTTTAAAAATAAACAGTATGCTGGGGATTTAACTGAGTGGCATAAGTGCCTGCCTGGTAGGCATGAGATTGTGAGTCCGATCCCTGGTACCAAAAAAAGATAAAAATAAAAATAAACATTGTAAAACCGTACTATCAATCAGGTTCATCTGACTGATTCTCTATGTTGTGAGGTAGTATTAAGGACATGTACAATGTTTGGCTGGAGGAGGCTATGATGAATGAAGAGGTAAATGGTTTAAGTGAAAATAACAACAAAACAGAAGTTTTTTCTGAGGCTGGAACTCTCTTTCTGTTAGATCAAAAAAGATGGAAGAAACAAGCAATGAAAGTAAATGAAGTCTTGCCCTACCAAGTCCATGTACATTAGGTCTTTTCTAATCTATGTTAAGCCCTGGCCAGATGGAGGGCTTTTATGAGTGCTTTGAGAAAAAAATTCTACAGCAGCCCTATAAATTCAAGAGTTAGGAACAAATCACACAGCATTCTAGAGCTCAGTAAACTCTTAAGAGTATTTGTGTTGAGCTGTAATTGAGAGCAGCAGAAAATTTGAAAGTTAAATTATAACTTCCCTTCAAAGGGTGATTCTTTCTTTTTATTTTAAAAAAATTAAAACCAAACAGAATAAAGCCAATCAGAACAAAACAATGAAAGTGATACAATTCTTCACAGCAAGATAATAGGAAATCAACAATGGCTACCATAGTGACCCTTGTTATCTTCAAAATAGTTGCCCATGCCATCAGGTATAATAAAACCAAACAAAACAAAACAGAATGAAACAATGAAAATTATACAGGACTTCAAAACAAGATAGTAGGGAATTAACAATGGCTACCACCTCCAGAAGGAAATCCTTTATAGTTGCTATACTGCTTATTGTTATCCTCCAAATACATGTCCAGACCACCAGCCTTGGGCCTGCAAAGTCAATCAAATACTAAATACTACAAGCATTAAGTTTTTTTTTTTTTTTTTTTTTTTTACCACAGTAGCTATCATTCCAGCCTGTGTTTGTCCAGATCAGCCAGTTGCTTACAGGGTTGAGGGGTGGTGGGGTGGGGTGTTTGTCTCTTCTTGTCGCCCAGCCTGTGCACCGGCCAGCTCACAGGAAGGGGCTGGGTTCTTCATTTCTCCTCCCCATGGCCACAATGGGCAATTTTAAAAATTTTTTCTACCCATGAATTATCTAGCTAAATATAATATTTCTAAACCTTTTCAAACTTTATATTTGTTGTTTTAACAAAGTTTTGTTTTGATTTCAAAAAATCACATCTCATTCATGGGGAAATCATCTAGACCTGTGCCTAGAAAGACACTGTTTGACAGTTTTTGCCCCCTGTACCACCTGGCATGGCTAACCAACCTGAGTATCTTGGGGAGATAGGCTTCAGAAATATAACCTTGCAAGTGTTAGCCAGAAAATGAACTCATCAGACACACCCTCAGGTCTGTGTTCTAAGATCCCAGTGTGCCTCTATGCCTCTCATTGCAGGAGCAAAGAAACTAGTTTGTGTCTCCCCAAAACCTGCCATCCTAAAATTTAGCCCCGGAACCACATTTCTTTCTTTTTATTTATTCCTCTATTCACAATTTCAGCTCAGGCTTTAGTTGTGAAGCTTGCCTCCACTTCCCTGGGCCAATCTTTGCTATGTTTTCCTCTAACATCCTGGTATACACATGTCTTTGACGTCCTAATTCTTTACTTTTTGCAAAGGGTTCTTGCCCTCCTCTTATCCACTCCCAGCAAGGGGGCCTGAGGCCCCATGCCTTTTTCTGGCTGTAGGAAAGAAAGGTACCTCCAGTTAAGCAGTTTCCATTCTGCAAAGAGATTTCACCTTGGTAGCTAACAGAAACAGAAACATGAAGGTGAGATGTCTGTGACCCAATGCAGGGGCTCCTGAAGTGGTCCTGGAGTCCAAACATATTGATCTAAGCCAAAAAGCACCACTGCTTGAGTATAACCAGTGCCTGTGCCCCCTCTTTACCTACCATCCTGGCCCAAGAGAGTGTGTGAGTGTTTATTCCTCAAGAATTCCTTGTGGACCAAGAGATGGAGGGAAGGGGCAGAGTGGGGAGGGAAAAGGGACCAAAAAAAAAAAAAAAAAAGAAAGAAAGAAAAAAGAAGTTTCATGTACAGACACCAATACCCCACAAGGAAAATACTCATTATGTATTGCAAACATGTACCAATAAAAAACAATAAAGTTAAATTAAAAAGGAAGTTCCACTATGAACAGAAATACAGGGCAGTTGCCCTCCCACTCACAAGGATCACAGGACATTTGAGATCAGAACAGCCCTAAAGTCCCCATCCCACTCAAAAGGGAGATTCTGGGCCTAGATTTTCTTTCCAAAAAAAAAAAAAAATATCCAAAGGACAAAAAACAAGAACCCAGAAAACCTCTCTTTACTAAGTTCGGAAAGTTATTCTGACTCCCAGTTCTATCCTGGTGGTCTCACACTGCAAAGCTTATATAATCATCTTCTTTCCCCTGTATTCTGATTTCCACTCATTGTAGTGCTCAAAATGAAAATATATTCTTAAAAGTAGCTATGCATGCTGTTAGGCATGACAGCCCTCAGATTTGAAGAACAGATATGCATTCTGAGATAAGTCATGTTCATCTTGGAAACAATATTAAGATGCTTCTTTCTGTAAAAATAAGAAACCAACACTTTGGGAGGTTGAGGAAAGAGAATAAGAAATTCATGCTTAACCTGGACAATTTAGCCACTTAGTGAGACCCTATCTTGAAACAAAAAATACTGGGAATATAGCTCAATATAAAGGCCCTGGGTTCAATCCCCAGAACTAACAAAGAAAATCATCAAATATTCTTCCTACTCTATTGAGCAATGCATAAAACATAATTTTAAAAAGCTGCTATTCCGAAACAAAGAGAGAGTAGAGTTCCCTGATTCCCAAATACAACTGAGAGACAAAAATAAAATAAGAAAATCTTTAAAAGAACAGGATTGTTCCCCTATAATGACTGACAGGGGGCAAATGTTTGCAAAGAGAAATGTGTAGAAAAAGATTAATCATAAGGGCAGAGTCCTTTGCCAAATATTTAAAGCCATAAAATGTGGGAGTTATTCCATATGACACACGACTGTAAGCGAATTGTCACATCTTTTTATGATTATCATGGTTAGCAGACATAAAACAAGAATGAGAAATCCTGATACGGCAATTATAACCCAGCAGCTTCTCTAGCTAAGGATGTCTGGGGAATGGGGAAGGGACTGCAGAGGTCAACTGACCGTTTTCATGGAATTCGTACAGATGAACAGATGAAAAAATGCACAACTCTCCACTAAAGTAGAAATAGAAAAATTTCTTTCTTCATGTGAGATGGGAAAAGCATGTGATCATCCTGAAGGAAAAATGATTTTCAGTCTTTCTCATTTTGTCTCCTATGAAAAAGGCATTAGAGAGATGAAACTAAACAAATGCAGCACCGAATTATTTACAATTCCTGAGCTTCTTTTTTTCCTGTCTATATCTAGATAAGAGTATATCTTGGGTTTCAGGAATTCATGTTTTAGGTTAACCTGATATTTTCCAAACTTGCATAGAGCCTTGCTTTATCCAGGGCTTGGTGTCTAAAAAGGCTACAAGTTCCACAGTACAGAAAAACAGTTCACCATTTCTCAAACACTGACATTATAACCTGAAAGTACCTATCTTCCTTAATAATCCAACATGACCCTAACCTTCTCAATACACCTGTCCTTTCAGCCACCACATCTGTATCATACAAGGTAGCTGGAGTCCATGACTTTAGTTCAGAACAATCTTCCCCATCCCGAATCATCCTAATGTCTCTCATCCACTGACTTGACTGAGTTTTCTGTTTCCATTTCCTCTGCAAAATCTCTCTACCCTATGTCTTGCCTCCTTTCAACAGATTGTGATTTTCCATCCTAGCAGCCGAGAAAGGGCAAGTCTAAGCTATTGACTTTAGACTTTACTCTCCCAGGTGTATTATTGCCCTTTCTGCCAAAAGTAGCCCACGCAGCATATAAAAAGGCATTTATATCCTTATTCTGATCTTTTCTAGAGGCAATGAGTAGTGCTTATTTAGTATAGAACTTTAAGTGTGTAAGAAATGAAGTAGAAGAGAAAAATGTTTTTCCAACACTCTTCTTAGTAACATTTATTATCTGACTGCCTTTTCTGGTTCTAGCTGCTCAAAGGGTTGAACATCATATAAATGAATCCTAAACCCTTCCCTAGATTATGACAATTATTTTAGCCTTGGTTATTTATTACAGAGTCTAGTCTACTTCTCCTACATAAATGCACATATGCTGGGCGTGGTGGCGCAGCCGGGCGTGGTGGAGCACTCCTTTAATCCCAGCACTTGGGAGGCTGAGGAGGAGAAGCGTTGTGAGTTCGAGGCCCGGCTTGGGCTACAACGTGAGCACAAGGCCGGCCTGAGCTACATAGTGCGACCCTGCCTCAAAAAACTAGGGCTGGTAGTTTGGCTCAGTTAAGCGCCTGACTGGCAGGCATGAGACTGTGAGTTCGAAAATAAATAAATAAATTCACATACACTTAACCAAATGCAAATTATCACTCTGTGTCTCTGGTGGTCACTCTGGTTCCTTGACATCTGATCCATATTTGACCTTATAAGCATCATCTGAACACTGAAAATTCAGTGTTCTTTTCTCTTTTATATGATAATTTCTCAGGTTGTTTCAAACTTATTTTGGCTTTTAAAAGTTATACTGGGAGTGGGAAAGATTCCAGTCCTTTGGTCAACCAGTCAAGCAACTTGAGTTGGCTGAGCATGAACATTAGGGGCAAGGGACTGTGGAGATCAGGACGACATGTACGTCTGACCATTCTGTGGAGGCTGGAAGTGTGAGTCACGGTTTTTGGCTCACACAGGGCCCCTGAGTGTCTGACGAGGGATATAAATAACATTGACAGCTCTGCAGTTCCCCAGACACAGTGTTCCTATAAAATTAAAGTCACATAATTCGGTCAGTAGGTGCAGTCTCATCCCACCCCTCTCTTGTGGCTTAGCCTCACCTTTTCTGTTCACAGGTCTATTAGATCCTGTTTGTCCACCACTTACGCATTTCAAAAACAATGTGTGACCTGCAGCCTCCCTCCTAACCTTTTCTCCAAGGACAATTCTTAAAAAGCACACATTTTCTAAAACGAACAAATAGAAGCCAGGCATAGTGGCACATACCTGTAATCCCAGAGACTGGGAGGCTGAGTCAGGACTGAATGTTTAGCGTTAGCAAGACCTTATCTCAAAACCAAAAGGCAGGGGAAGTAACTCACTGGTACAGTGCCCCTGGGTTCATGTCAGAGTACTACAAGACAAACAAAACAAAACAACCAGAAAATGAACTATTAACAACATAACTATGAAAATGGCACTGAATAGTTTCTGTTGTTTGAAAGGTCTAGTGTTCGGTTGTTCCTGACCTGACTGTTTTCAGTTGTTCTGGTCCCCAGCCTCCCTGGAGCCTCCTGCCCCACCTAGAAAGCACTCCTTTTCTTAGAGGGCATTTTCACATATCCTCCACTATCTAACCATGTCTATTAAAGAGAGTAAAGACAAAGTGGGGGTGAGGCAGTGGTTAAGAGTGGGCTCTAGATTTACCTGGATTGAATCTCATTTACATGTGACCTTGGGCAAATTTGCTAACCTATTTCCATGTTTGCTTTTCCTATGCTTTAAAATGGAAATAACCCAACAGCCCCTCATAGGGCTGTTCAGAGGATAAAATTAGCCAATATAGATAAAATCCTTGGAATCATGTAGTACTCAGCAAGTGTTAATGATTGTTACTAGTATTTTATGAAAGCAAAGTACATTAACCACTTCATTCCTGAAACCTACAAACTATCTCACATTTGCTTATATCCATTCCTCCATCTATTATCCACAGAGCAAATCTCCTAGTTTATCTAAGGCCAAGTCCCCACACTATGTTTCAGCCCCATCCCACAATCCCCTGCTTTCTCAGGGACTTCCTTCTCTTGCCACTCACCTTTTCCTCTTAGCCCTCAAGTCTCATCAAGGCACCTCTTTGCTCGTTCACCTGAAATAAACTTTCTCGTAATAAAAACCACTAACCTCTCTTACTTCCTCCCCACTTTGATGATTATTGTCTCTTACCATGTCTGCCAAAGCAAAATGCCTGAAAGCATCTCTACTCAGCTGCTCCCTCTCTTCCTGACACTCCTAACCCCTACAGTCTGCCCCATGGTTTTCCCCTTCCAACCCAGTTGTCCTCCCCAGCATCCAGTCCTTCTCATTAAATCCAGCAACACTTCACTGTCCTTATATTGTTGGAATTCTTGGCAGCATCAGTCCCAGCCTCCTTCCAGTGGCCTCTTCCCTCAGCCTTTCACACGCCACACTTCTTTAATTTTCCTCTCGACTCTTCCTAGTCATTTTTTCCCAGTTAAAATTGCCCGTCCATTTGTTTTGCCTGTAACTTGCATTCATTTGGTGCTCTGCTTTGGTTTCTCTTCTTTTTATACCAATATTTTCTTTGTCTTTGTTGCTTTCAGTGATGTGTCTAAGAAACTTTTCTTCACTTTGCTAGCACAAAGATCTAATTCTCAATTATTCTATGTAGTGTTATTGTTTTATAATTCACATTTAAATCTGAATCCTACCAGAATTTCTGTCTTCAGAAGAAGACAGAGAGGAAAGGGAAAATTTTATTCTTTTCTATATAAATATTCCAGTGACACAGCACAGTTTAATGAAAGGCCATATTTCAACCACTGCTTAGTTGTGTCACCATTCCCATAAACGCAGGTGTGTGTCAGGAACAAGATTTCACACAGAAACAAGATTTTCCTGACCTTTAGGTGATTTTAGATTCACCTCAAAATAATTCTGAACTCAGGATTTCACAAATACTTTTGTGTTATCTCCCAGAGCAGTTATTCTTTATCTACCCACTTTTCCTGTTCTTGAAATATAGATACCTTTCTACATATTACTTCCATGTTTGGAATGAAAAAAAACACTGTTTTATTCTGTTCAACCTCTCAGATTCAACAAAGGGGAACCCTTAGGATACAGTTATCTTGTGACTTCTCCAGGAAGAAAAGAGCAGGTGACATGCTGCAGTACGCTTGATTTTTTTTTTTTTTTTTTTTTTTGCATGCTGAAGGCATATGTTTAGTTTCAAACGGGTGCTTAGGACATGATATATGTGAATTTCCTCACTGTCGATCCAAACAGGAAGAGTAGATAAACGGCAAGTATGGATGACTTCAGGCGTTCTTAAAAAAGTCTTCCAGTTTTGGCCACTGTTATGAGAAGTACAGTTGAGACTACAGCACTAACTTCCAAATAGTCATTCTAGTTTGAAATGAAAGAGACATTAAAATATTATACATGTCTTGAAATCCTGACATACATTTGCTGGACAATAAAAGTCCACTTTGCATTAAACCTTTGATATTATAAAGAAGCATATAGATAAAATATTAAAGTTGATTTTGTGCATGAGCAAGCCATCCATTTCTGTACAGGTACACATTTATATATATATATAAACCCACACTTTTGCACAAGAGATTTTTTTTTCCTCCTGGTAAAGGAAGATGTTGACTTCTTTTCCAGAAGGTTTTTAGGAATTTGATATCTAAAATATTTTTTTATATTCTTCTGAGGGAAGACCAGCATGAGCAGCAGCTAAATCTGTGAATGCACATTTTCACTTAGTTGCAAGAGTGGTAAAGGAAAACAACACTGTTTAAGTGGAACCCTATTCACTTCCCTGAGATGAGCAGCTACTGTGCTCTTCATCTTTCTGTGGAGTTTTATATAGCACACGAGACTTTGTTTCCCTTGTGGTGAAGACTGGAAGAAAAGTGACATCAGTGGATCCGTTTATAAGATGTGATGGACGCTGCTGTACTACCTGACACAACTTTGGACAGAGGTGTGGAGAACAAAATGAGAAATTTCTCTATACTTTTCTTCTAAGAAAAAGAAGAAAAATGTCTTACATGGTGCCATCTGAATTCCGATATTCTACATTATATAGCTTCATTTTTTATGAACTAACTTTTCCTTTGATTCAGTATGGGTACTTAAGGTTTGATTCATTTTTCTAGGCAGTTGATGTAATGTTAGACAGAAAAGGCTGAGACTCAGGTAAAATATTCCTAGTTGAAACCAAACTTTCTCATCAGAGAATGAGCCTCAGAAGTAATGTTCCCAATCCTGTGATTGGTCATTATAGATTTAAAAGAAACTCGGAATCTGAAAGGAACCTCAAACAAGAAAAATCCTTTCAATAGGAAATCTATGTCTGCTTTATTTTCCCATCACAGTTCCCTCTGCCTGATGGATGTACTGTCATGGGGACTTGTCCTTCCAAATCAACAGAAGGCCAATGTGCAAGACATCGAATCTTACACAAGGAGAATGAAACTTTTATTTTTGAATCTTTGTGAGTAGAGAAAGAATTTTAAACTTGTTAGATCATTTCTCTGCTTTCTGAGATAGTTGCCCAAGGCTGTGCATGCTGTGATGTGGGGAATTTCCAGTAGATTTACCAAAATTCAAGAGCAACAGAAATAGCCAAAAATGGAAAATGTTGAACATTCAAATGATTAGTCAACCCAAATGGACAGGAATAAAAGTTTTTCATAAAACAAACAAAAAAAATAAAGATAATCTTTTAAATTACATTTTTTGTTTATTGCTGTTATATAGAAATAAAATTGACTTGTTTCTTACCTACAAGGTCTACCTCATCCTAAATTCACCTTATTAATTCTAATATCTGTTGCATGGTTAAGTCTTTACAGATATCTACATATAATTATGCCATTAGTTTCACTTTCTCTTTTTCTTTTTTTATTAAATTTATTGGTGCAATTTACATATACATAATGATCATATTCCTTATAGGGAATTAGTACCTCTGTAAATTTTGATTCCTCTTTTTCCCAATCCCCTTCCCTCCCTTCAACCCTTCTTCCCTTTCTTATTTATAAAACTTTGTTTCCATTTTATCCTTTTTTATCATTTTTTCTTTTCTCTTCCTTCCTTTCCTCCCCTCTCCTCCCTAGTTCCTCTTTCCTTTTGAATAATTTCTTCCTATTTCACAATATCCATCATATATTTTGGTCCTCATTTACTCTTTCAGTTTTTCAAACCCGGGAGATAATGCAATGTTTATACAGGTGTCCAATTTGTTTCACTTAGAAGTATGGTCTTAAGGTATGTTCATGTACCTAGAAATGTCTCATGTTTGTCCTTTTTTATTGCTGAGTAGTACTCTACTTTACAGGGGAAAAAGTCACATCTTTTTTATCCATTCCTTGATTGATGAGCATTTAGGTTGTTTCCAAGATTTAGCTATTATAAACTGTGCTGCTATTAACATGAGTGCACATATATCATTGTGGTATGATGTTTTCAAATTCTTCTGGTAAGATACCCACACGGGGAATAGCTGGGTCTATTTTCTCTTTTTCAATACTTGAACATTTTGTTTCTTTACTTTTCCTTGAACCTATAGTACAATGTTAAGTAGAAATGGTAACAGTGAACATACTTGTTCCTTTCCATAATATTATTTTCTCTAATACTATTTCCCTGATTAATACCATGTTCTAATAATAGAGTTACACAATAGGAGATCTGATCAGTAGTTGTGACACCAAGAGAAAACTGAATTCCTTAATGTCACACAATGAGAGTGAAAATAGGAATTAAGACACAGATAGTCTGACAATGAACTTAGTGCTCTTTTCCATATCATAAAGTCTTTCCAAAGAAGGAAAACAACTAAAATGATTTGCTTTTATTTTCTGAAGTTAACAACACTTAAAATTCAAAGCTTCTTGATTCAAGTAACTTGCTGACTGTGCCATTAACAAGGCTACCACAGCCAGGTCAAAACCAGAGGTCTCTCCATGGTGAGCCCAACTCATTCCACCAAGACATGGAGGGACACTATGCTGCCAGGGAGCTGGTTCCATTCAATTTGAGAATCTCTGGCAATTTCTTTAACTTTCTCCAAGATCCTATGTCAATTTATCCTGGCACCAGAAGAACAGTTGTTGGTGAATAAAACTCTTCTAGATACCTCATTTAATCTAAGGTCCTGTGAGATCAAAGGAAAGAACTTTTTTCTTTCCCATTTTCTCTTTGGAGCTAATCTTCTAGGAGAACATGATCAATGGCACTTTTGTCTGTCCTCCTGCCATTGCCAGAACCTTCAGTTCTCTGTCTCATAGCCCTATCACTGGCCCCTGCCTGGTGAACTTTAGACTGGTCTTACAATCTGACTTCATAATTCCCTAGAACTGGGCTGTTGAGCCTTCTGGAATCTAGCAGACATAACAGAGTGTAATCAACAGGTTTTCAAGATGCCATCTTGAAACACAATAGAGATAGCATACATAGTACAAGACTGTAATGATTTATCATCTAGCTTAGGGGACAAAATTAAGTCTCATGAATTAGAGACTACAAAAATGTTTATATCTGTTAGTGGATAATCAGCCTACAATAAAAAGCTCCACCAAGGGAACAAGGTCAAGTGTATTTAAATCTGATGCTCATAGTCTCAACTTCTACTTTGTAATTGCTCCTGCTGTCTCACAGATTGTGACCCCTGTATCATCTCAGCTCTACTTATTTATTCATTATTTTCCCTCCCCCATCTAAATCATGGAGGGAAATCTTACATTTGGGTGTTCTAGATCTTGGCATGCATTTTCCTTTAAGACTCAGTGGTTAGGAATGATGTAAACACTTCAGTCACATTACAGGTTAAATGGGCTTTTGTGAAATGACTGTTTCTTTGGAAAAGCTGTTCTGAATACAAAAATAACCTGCTTTTAAATGAAATTTCAGAACAGAGACCCTTCTTTTAGCTCCAAATACTCAAGACTAAGCACTTAGGAAGCCTGTCCTGCTGGCGTCATGATGCTCCCCTTCATCAGCACTGCTGACTGTCTCCTTATCACATATGTGTAGAAGAGTGAGCATGGAAGTAAATGTCAAGCAATAAAGCATGATGGGCCACATGTTCTTCATTTTCCTGGAAACAGTTGCTTTTCTCCTTTTCCTAGTCTTCTGTTGAAAACATTTCTAGAGAACTGAGAATAGACTGGACACACTTTGTGTACAACCACAACACTTAAGCCTAAACGAACAGTGGTATCATGGTTTGCACTCTTGGCCTAACCCAGAAAAGACAGCTTTCTGTTTAGAATTCAGAGGCAGCAAAATAATAGAAGTGGAGCCAGATTTAAGGATAGCAGATTCCCAATGAGTTTTACGCCAGTGACACTCAATATTGGGTCTGTGGATGTGGAGCACCAGAGGGGTGGCTGGAAATGCATATTCTTGGGCCCACTAAAAATAAGACTCTCTGGAACAAGGTCTTTTGCAAGATTTCCAGAGGATTTTTACCACCACCACCACCCCCCCACACACACACAAAACAATAGGAACTAGGCTTTCTTGCAGCTCAGTGGAACCAGCCTTGGGGGCTTGCAAAGGTTTCAGAGTCCTCAGAGATGCCCCGTGACGTGGCAGAGCATTGGCTGAGATTAGGGCTAGGCATGGAGCAGGCACCTGATGACTGAGGAATGAATGACCCACCATCTGCTTCTCTTTTATCCTCTGTTACTTGCTATGGGCTGAATTGTGTCCTCTCAAAATTTGTATATTTACGTCCTAATCCCCAGTATCTCAGAATAGCGCCATGTTTAGGGATAGGTTTTTTAAAGAGATAAGTTAAAATGATGTCATTAATGTAGACCCTAACCCAATATGAACAAGGCCTTTTAAAGAAGAGATTTGTACGCAGACACACATAGAGGAAAGACTCTGTGAAGACTGGAGGAGACAGCCATCTACAGCCCAAGGAGGAGATCCCAAGGGAAACCAGTGTCACCAAGGCCTTCATCTTGAACTTCCAGCTCCCAGAGCTGTGAGGAAATAAGTTCCCAGGTGTGGCACCTTGTTACAGCAGTCCTGCCAACCTAACATAGTGCCCCACTTCTGCCCTCCTCTCACCACAGTGCTTTACATTAACCTCTGTCCAGAAAGTTTGCTATTCACACGGCAACACATCACTGGCCTTCAGAGTAGGAATGGCATGTGAGATTGTCCATGATGAGCCATTGTGCAGAGCACCTGAGCCCAGTTCTGACTTCCGGGGGTAATGTTATCATCTTACCTTTATCCTGCTGGGGAGGAGGTCGGCAAACCAGGAGCAACTTTAGCCCATCAGCCTTACCCAGGGACCCAGGCTTCCTACATTCCCACTAATTACTGTGCATGAGCAGGAAACATGCCCTCCCTGTGGGTTTGCATCATCATATGTTACATGGGGACAATAATGGTCTCAATACTAATCACTGTTAAAAAGGTCAAATGGGGTAGCCCATGTAGGAGCATTCAAATGCACAGTAAATGAGAAGTGGGGCTGTGAGCTACTGTTTTCATTTTACTATTAGGGCTGTTGTTAGCAAACCTTCTGGAGTGGTACAGCTTGGGTAAAAGAGCAGCTGGGAGCCATAAAAAGCATCTACTTTACCAAGGCAGTCACTTGGTAGAATTTTAAGAGTTCCCTGCCTTAATGTGGCAGTCACACTTTGGAAACCTGTCAAAGGGTCATGTAAGCATGTTTGTATTTTGGTTGTCTATTTGTCACTATATATTTTCATTCCAACTTTTGTGTGTACAAGAATGAGAATGGTGGAGGAGGGCACTTACAGGCTTTTGGAAGAAGATGCTAAGTGTGGACATTTGCAATCTACAGTGCTATCAGGATGAACAGTCAGAGCTATCTTGTGAGCAGCTGGACACATGAGATGGTACTGATACTGTACTGGGTTCAGTCAAGTTGGTCATAGGACATAGAAAATTAACAACGGTACGATGATTCGGATGGAACTGTCTAGTAAAAGAGGGTCTTGAAAAAAGTATGGGGAAAAGGAGGAGGGCAAGAGATAGACACTTGAAGGTACTCACAGAGAAGGGGTAGGGGCAAAAGGGACAGTCAAGGTGACACAGGACCCAACAGAAGGCCTGAGACCACAGAAATGGTTTTAAACTTCTTTATAAAGGATATAATTTCACAAAGGTCGAAAAACTGCCCAAGACCAAAAAAAAAAAAAAGGCTGAAGAGATTTAAATATCAACTGACCCACTGAATTTGAATTTGGAAGTGGGGAATAAGGGGCAAGGAGAAGGATGGAGGTGGGGAGAAAAAGAGGAAAAGGGGAGTATGTGTTCCAACTCTAAGGGAAACAAGTTGTCATCTAATCTGGGCTCCATCCTGCCTGTCTCCTTAACTTAAACCACCACAGTTCCTCCTGCTATCACTGTAGAATGCTTATATTTTAGATCAATATGGGTACAATTAGATTGGGGTAGAGGTACCCTTGTTTCTAAGGTTAAGACATCAGAACAAAGAAATCATATCAAGGGCTCCATTCAGCCAGGAAATGCAGCAGATTGAGTGCTAAATGACAGCAGACAAAACAAGAGAATGTTTTTGAGAGACCATTGGTAGAGTTTAGAAAGACTTCTATTTAATTCAAACCACATAACAAATGGTGGTGATATCATTAAAGTAAACATCCTACATGGGCCATCTTTCCCTCCCATATCATGGCACTGACATCATTTTTGCATATTATATCAATGACATTTTCCATATTCTGCTGAAAGGTCACAATTCTGTCAGTAATGAGATTCAGTCCCAACTCAAGCTGTTCCAAGACACCACCGCCCATTTCCAAAACAATTTTGAGGGCAGCTTTCCTAGCAGTATGAATTCCAGAGAGCAGATGTCTCCTTGGGTGTAAGCTACAAATTGAACTGGGAGTGTCCACTCCAGACTACCATGTTATGGGCACTGTGGCAAAGACATCTAGGAGGACACATGACAGCACACATTTCCGTGAAGGTTACCACCTCCACAGAGCAGGTATAAGGAAACCAAAAGGGACCCAGGAACACCATCTTTTGGGGGGATTTTAGAATTCCTATGAGCTCAGCCATGGTTGTCAAAAAATAAACCGTTAAATGAAGACGAGGAAGCATCATTTGCCTAAAGATTAAAAACTAGAGTTAAATGGAGCTCAAACAGTCCTTATTCTGTTCCCTGAATCGCCATGTGAATTGCAGCAGATGGCCTAACCTCTCTAAGCCTCAGTTTCCCCAGCTGTAAATAGGGATGATAATGGCTCTGTCCTCCTAGGGTTGCTGTTGGGATTATGAGATTATGCACAGCAGCCAGCATATTATAAGTGCTCCGTGAATGTCAGCTGCTATTTTACCGCTAATGGGAATGTTAGGTTTGGCATGAACTTGAATGTCTGTCCCACTGCCTGCTGGGACTGGGAAAAGGAATGTAAGGTGCATTGGGCATTTACTGGGTTTCGTGTTTCTCAGAACAGAAAGGGAAATAAGAGCGTCTTTGTGAATGTGCATGTTTGCTTCTCAGTGTAAAATACACATCCATGTGTGGATCTACTTCTGGGTTCATCAGCTAAGTCTCTAAAACATGTTTTCATTCTCCGCTGCAGTGGCTGCACCCTTTTCACATATTTACTAATGCCCTTCCTTCACTCCTGCCAAGATCAAGCAACCCTCCCACTCCCACCTGAGTCCAGTAGAAAGGAGTCTGTTAGACCACTGACATTTTAGCATCAACACAACATATTTGTCCTCCCAGGAGGTCTTACCTTCCAGAAGAGAGTGCATGGGAGATAAACAGAGGCTCTTCCAATTACTAGATCAGGGAAATGATATAGACATGGGCTATATGAATTTCAGTATGGCAACTGACAAAAGCTTTCAAAATATCCTTCTGCAAGTGATGGAGAAATAAGGACCAGAAAAGAGTACAGTTCTATTTATAACCAGTGCAATATTCCTGACCAAAATTAATGCTAATTAACAAAATTAGGGCGTGAGAAGGTGATATATTTGGAAAGGGTCAAAGAGCTCTTTCCTAGGCCATATCCTGGTTAACACTTTTGTCACTAATTTGAATGAAAACACAGAAGACATGCCAAACAAGCTCACAGATGGTGGGTTTATAGCTGATATGTTTTGATGATCAAGGTTATCTTACACACTTTTCTGAACTATAGCATGGCATAATAAGCAAAACTGTTCAGTGATTAAGTTCTTGCTCAGCCAAAGTGATGTTCTGCGGAATTTGTATACATGATCTCTATTCCTGAAAGAGATGGATTATTGACTCTCTATTATGAACAAAGAAATCAATGTTCATTACAGTTAAGAAGACTGAAAAGATCCCAGCTAAAATGAACATAATAACTCCCAAGTCTATTCTCTTTCATGACCTCACACAGTCAATGTGTACATTCTGTATTTCTCTTTAATATACAAGTGCTCAAATTGTATACTAGAAGGAAAGGGTGTCTAGCACAGTTTCTGGCACATAGATGCAGAAATATTTGTGAAAGAGAAAAAAAAGAAGTGAGTGGGAGGAAGATAAAGAGGGAGGAATCATATCCGCTTTAATCTGCACTGGTAATCATGACCAATGAGAATCATCTGAAGATATTTAGTTTGGCAAATGGAAACACACTATTTCTCTCCAAATATTTAAAGGACTATGTAGAAGAAGTATTAGATGTAGTCTAGGGAGGTGGATTTTAATTCAAAGTGAGTTGGAACTTTCTAAAACAATGGGCGGTGTTTGTACATGCAGCAATCTGCCTGGAGGTCACATCTTGTCGTGGAGGTTTTTAACGCATATCAGATCACTGTGCACTGGAAGGAACAGAGAAGGAGCACAGGAGTAGGAGGAATGAAACAACAACCTCAGATTTTATCCAGGCAGGATTTCAGAGACTCTAGCCCTTGGGTTTTGGAGCTGAAGGAGTAGTCTCTATCCCTAAAGCAGGCCACATAGATATCTATATTCCTCCACTGAGTATGCAAACATTTTCAGTTATCAAATAGATATGGCCCTTCACTATACAAAATACCAGCAAAAGAGTAGCCATTTCTTTATTTTCTTGAAGGAAAAGGGCTAAAAGTTCTGACAGCAGGCTTCTAGGGAAAAGAAAACCCTTGAAATTTTAGCCAGGGTGCTTTGGAAAGCACAAAACAGGCTTTGTCTGCTGCTGCAAGCCTGAGCCAGCAGAGCAGCAAGCAAATGGGAAATGTCCCCGCACACCATGTTTATCACCCCTGCCATCTTGCACTATTCACTGATTCATACACAGACCCTCTTGCCGGGGTGCTCATGCTGATAAATTTGAGCTACACGAAGTGTTGTATAATTTTTTTCTCTTTAATTTTGAAGGCAATAAACCAGGAAGAGGTTTAGACATCCTCCCAGTAACTGGAATACTAACAATGAAACACATCAAGACCACAGCCTGCTTGATTATTTCCTAATATTCTCTTTATGCTGGTTCCAGCCCAGAGACCCTGCCAGATGCAGAAAGCTTCCTTCATGGCAACACAAATAGTTTCCATTTCCCAGCCGAGAGCCAGCATCCAAGAGGATCTTCTCACTGGAAACTGAATGAAACAAAAGATGGCCCAGAACCCAACTGCAGCCAGGAAACAGGGGTTCATGAGCCAGAAAACTGCAATGTCCCAGAAATCCCCATGGGGTGGTGGAAGGGATACTGGCTACTCTATATGAGTAAGTAGGCCTGCTTAGAGTACAGCCTTCCTTTTTTTCTATCAAAGATGTCTTCAAATTCTTGATGAACTTTTGTAGAAATATGCTATGTTCCCAGTGGTGTACTCTCATATTTATTCTCTATTCACTCATCTGCACAGAATTTCATGAATTCACCAATTCCATGATTTTAAAAGATTTCTTTTCTTCATTAAATCAGCAATATATATTGAGTATTTTAGTTCATTTTGTGTGACTACATCAAAATGCCTGAGGCTGAGTAACTTACAAAGAAAAAAAGTTTATTTGGCTCATGATTCTGGTGTTAGGAGAGTCCAGAAAACATAGCATGGGCCTCCTTTAAGAGCTCTCTGGCTGCATCACAAAATGGTGGAGAAGAGGGAAGAGAAATGACTGTATGCAAAAGAGGCATGGTATGTGGAGTGGGCTCACTTTCTAACCACCTATCTGAATTACTTTTTTATCCTTGCCAAGACAAAATACCTATAACCCAAGGTTAAAGGAGGAAAGTTGTTTAGCTCACAGTTTGTAGAGGTTTTAGTCCATAATCAGCTGGTTCCAGGGCAGGGTAGTTAGCAGAGGGGCAACCATTTAGAGTGGAAGAAGACACCAAAAGCACCAAGAAAGGAGGGGAGAATAAGTCTCTTTCAATCCCTTATATTGTATGCAGACTACCCAACCTAGAGTGGGTGTAGTGCTCACACCTTTAATTCTAGCATTGACCATGAATCAGTCACAACTCTAGATTCAGTTGCCTTTGAAAAGCCCTTCCCCATGACTGCATGAGGCTTTGGGGGGAAATCCAGACACAAACCATATCATCATCCATCTCATGAGAGCTAATCCACTCTCACCATACCTTACTTCTCCCATAAGATAGCATTAGGCATTCATGAGCGTAGTACCCCCAAGACATAGCTATCTCCTACTGGTCCCCAATCTTAAAGGTTCTACCACTTCAACACAGTCACACTAGGAAACAAGCCTATAGCACAAGAACCATGTTCAAACCATACCAGTGAACATCACACCCTTCATTCACTGCTTTACTATTTTTGAACCCCCACCACAAGCCAAAATAGAATTTGCTTAAAGGAATTCTATAACATTATTTATGATCAATTTCATTGCCCGCACTCACTGAGCTGTATGCTTTCTAAAAGCTTCACCTACACACAAAATTCTCCCAGTTGTGTATTTCCAGCTGACCAATCCAGATTCCAACATGCCCACTGGATCCAGTCTCTTCATGAATATCCCATTGACACCTAAACGTCAACATATTTGGAATTGAACTCATGAACTATTCCACTCCATATTACTTGCCTTTCCATTGCTGGGACAAATATCTGCTACCTGAAGGAGAATAAGTTTATTTTGCCTCACCATTTCAGAGATTTCAGCCTACAGTTAGCTAAGTCTACTGCTTTTAGGTCTGTGTCAAGCAGAAACAGAATGGTGGAAGGGTATGGTGGAGGAAAGCTGCTCATCTCATGGCAGCCAGGAAGCAGAGTGAGAGGAAATAAGCCAGAGAAAACTGAAGGGGCCAGGTATAAGAGTGTACTCTTCCTTCTCACATGCACAGTGATCTACTTCTTGCAACCAGATCCCACCTCTTGAAAAGATCAACCAAGTTCTACCTCCAGCTAAGAATTCATCAATGAATTAACCCATTTATGAAAGGAGCAATGTCATAATCTAATCATCTTTCCAAAACCCCTCACCAAATGCATGTTCCATTTAGGCAATTTGTTTATTTGCTTGTTTGTTTATTTGTTTTTTAATCAAAACCATCATATCATCTAAATTCACTCTTCTTTGTGGCTTACCATTTCTGTTAAAGATACCTTTTTTTTTTTTATTGTCTGAGCTCTGATGCAAATATACACTTGATATTCCTCTCTTCTTTACCCAAAATACTAGGGAACTTCAATTCTCAAATGTCTCTTAAACACTTGGCTTGTTCCATTTTTACTAATACCATTCAAGACTAGGACAGGAGCCCAGCAGCCCTTATCCAGACCATTGCAGTAGCTTCTTACTTGGCCTTCCTACCTTCCTATAACCACAGTGTAATCCATCCTGAACTGTGCCCCAAAACAATCTCTCTAACTCACATTCTCACAGTGTCATTTTCTAATACCTTACTCTCAAGATAATATCCTCATATGGCATTCACAGTTCTCCACAAGATTGCCTTATCTTCCATTACTCCGCAAACGTTTCATGTGCCCACTCAAATGGGCAAGTACTCACCAAATACTCTACACTTCCTTTTCTCGGCATCTTTTCTGATCCTGCTCCTCACGCCTTGTGCTCCTTTCCAATTCCTGCTTGCAGAAATTCTCCCAAACTTATCCTCCTGCCAGACCCTCCATAAAACCTTACTTTGTCTCCAGTGAGGAAAGCCTGCTCTTTCCCTGAACTCTCTTTGCACTGGTTACATCCCCCAAAGTCCTGCAACACTTACTCCAATCTCATCTTCCTCCTCAGTGTCTGTGATTTGTGATGTCAACTGCTTCCCTGTCGGTCACTGGAAGGGACTGCCTGATCAACTCCAGTACAGTGGTACTTCTGTTCATGACTTTATTCTTTCCATGCTTCTGGTTGCAAAACAAATTGGACAAGAAATGAATCAAATTCAATAGTTAGGGTCAATGTTGAACTTATGGGGAAATTTGATTCAGTTCTTCAATTCATCTTGCAACCAGAATCGTGTAAGGAACTAAGTTCATGAACAAAGGTATCACTGTATTATTTTGCACAAGGGGTAAGCAGACAAAAGTTTTTGAATTAAAAGAGAAGAGTGGAGAATGGAAGACTAAAAGCACAAAAATAGTAAACAGGAGGAAGAAGAATCTTATAAAATAGTAAGGTGGAATCAAGGCAAAGGGTATAGGTTTGGTTTAGACCAGAAGAGAAATATCTACTATCCCGCCTTCTCAGGGAAGGAAAAGAAGAAGATGGAGGTTAAGGTGATGTCATATGTAGTGGAGAACCAAGAGCTCAAAGAAAAGCAGCCTTTCTGCCATGATGGAGGCCATGGCAGAGCCAAAGACTGCCTCACTCTAAGGCTTGGAGTCACACCCCAAGCCTCTTGCCTTGTTCATAAAACTTCAAAAATTATAGTACCTTTCATGCAAAGTACCTTTTATTACAAAGAGCACGTGAAACTACACAAGTAAAGGGCTTGACACAGTGTCTGGCCCTTGTCATGCTAACTGATAAGGATGCAAAGGAGTGGAAGTTAAGGTCTTGGAATCTGAAAGCAGCAAGAAGCGTGAAAGAGATCCAAGTGACAAGCTGTTGAAGCAGATGTTAAAATTGAGATGAAGTAAGATAGATCACAAATAGAAGGTCTGACTAAGCAACAAAGTTAGTAATTAAGAACGGATCCCTACATGTATTAATGATGTTACAGTTAGGGATTCAGGCCACAATAAGAACCTAGTGTGAAGATGGTGCTAACACAGGTGGAAAGCTGGATCCCTCCTGAATGCAGTGTCCTTCGGTGCACCATCTGTAAACCTTATTTGTCAGTTCTTTCCTTCCCAGGATTCTTCAGCATCTAGTATTGTCATAGGACCTTCATAGCATGGGATGTGAGGCACAGACTTCCACAATCAGAGTTCTCTAGCCACCGTAGCCCCTTCTCCAACTCACATGGTGATGGTAGTGGTGGTATGTGTTACACTTCTCTACAACAAGTGATATGGGAGGTGAGAAGTGGAATTAAAGGCAATTGCCATACAAAGGAAGAAATCCAACTAACCATGAATTAGAAACAAGAATTCTATACCATTCTAATGTTATTTAGGTGGCTCCTGGAAGAATTTCTTTGTCACTTTACATGGCCTCAGTCTCCTTGTTAAAAAGAATTTCAGTGTCTTGGGATACTAGAGGCCGAAGAAGTGGCTTTCCCACCTATCTCAGTGCAGTTGTGACTACAGAAAGATGCTCTAAACCTGGGATGGCTGCAGACACCTGATTGGTTGCCCAGCTAAGTTGCCACATAGGCAGTGACTGGAGAAGACAGCACTCCCAGGATGACACTCTGCCATCATTGATGAGTCAATACAGGATTTGCTTTCTCCTTCTCGCCCCTATATCAATATAAAAAGTAGAAAATTCGAGCTGGGAATATAGCTCAGTGGCATAAGCACCTGCCTGGCAGGCACAAGATCTTGGGTTTGATTCCCAGTACCAAAAAGAAGTAGAACATTCAGGAAGGGACTGTAGCTCAGAGCTCTTGCCTAGCACATGCAGGGGTCTGAGTTCCATCCCAGAAACACAGAAACAAACAAACAAACAGGGATAAAATCAACTATAGGCAGTCATCTCTCCATATGCATTTTGACTTTTTGACATCTAAGGGTAGACAGATGCCTAAGCGGATTTGGAAAAGCCAAAGGCAGGACCTCTTGAACTAGAGCAGGAGGCTGAGTTAGAACTGTGGGTTACTGAACAGAAACCCCAGGCTTATTGTATTTCTATTTCCTGGATATGGAAGGAATACTGAATTTCCATGCATTTTAACCCAAAACTCCTAGAAGTGTTTGAAAATAGCACATTTTCCCCTCCCAGTTTTATTTTCTTTCAGTAAGTGTCTAACTCTTTTGACAAAAGATGAAGGTGAAATTCAGTAATCAGGACATGATAATATTTTTCTTTCATATTCCTTGTCTATTTTTTAAAATAAGTATTAGTCTGCTTGTTTTTCATAATGACACACCACAGACTAGTTGGCTTCAATACTAGAGATTTATTTTCTCACAGTTCTGGAGGCTGAAAACCCATAATCTTTGTGTCCACAGAGTCATGTTCAAGTGAGAGCCTCCTTCCTGGCTTACAGGTGACTTCCTTCTGATTGTCTACACAGGGCAAAGAGACTGCAAGACCTCTGGTATGTCTTATGAGGACACTGACTCTATCCAAGCAGATTTCCACCTTTACAACTGTATTTAATCTTTACGACTTTGTAAAGTCTCTGTCACTAAATACAGTTACTTAGGTGATAACAGTTTGACATAAGAATTTCAGAGGAATACAAATATCCAATTCATAGCTATATGAGGCTTGATAGAAAAATACAGTGATTGCTTAAATTTGTTCAAAAAATTTATTACCTTAAAAGACACATTGTCATTAATCTTCCTGAAAATACAGCCCCTCACTTCAAATGCACTTATCACATTGATCTTGCCACTTTCTGAAGCAGTTCTCAAAGTATCTTTTCATGAGTGTCTTTATACACTGTGATAAAATTTACCGGGAATGCTGTTACCAAAGGCCATGCAATGGGAAAGCAAACTCATAAAAGCACTGCAGTATTCCCTCATCCACCTTATTCACCAGATCTGGAACTGTAATTGCTGGCTCTTCCCTAAAGTCAAAATGATCATGAAAGGTAAATATTTTGAGTCAGTTCAGGATACTGAGGCAGCCACAATAGTGCAATAGAGACATTCATGAGAAAGGACTTCCAGAACTGCTTCAAAGCAAAGTGGGATACAGTATGTTCAAATGGGATAAACTTGTTTGAAGAAAGTGGGAATATTGTGAGGGGGATTCACAGCACTGTGTCTTTTATTGTAATAAATTTTTAAAAATTTAAACATTCACCATATATTTTAATCATATCTAATAGCTACAAATTAAAAATACCCCCCAAAAACCCCACCTGGATAAAGAGTAACCTCATTGCTTGGACTCCTGATATAGCTGATATTTTTATCTCTAGTCCCTAGATGATAAAAACGAATGTGTTAGAGGGATACAGATCCTACTCTCACAGATATTGTCTTCCTTGGTTTTAATGTCAGTTCTTACTCTTTTATAAGTTAGGCTCATTTTGTTAAGTAATATATGCCTGAAAACAATATAAATATTAATTTTAATTGTTTATTATACGTCACTCCAAACAAAAGTATTCGAGGTGAGGTAGTCAATACTGGTTGTGCACATTCAGAATACCAGTTACTCAGGAATCTGAGACAGAAAGATGGCAAGTATGAGACTATCTGGGCAACTTTTCAAGATCCTGTCTCAAAATAAAACAAAATGGTTGAAAGTATAGCTCAGTGGTAGAGCTCTTGTCTAGCATGAGGCTCTTGGTTTAATCCCTAATAACACCAAAAATAAAGTGTTTGAGGTAGCTTACAGAAAAGAGCAATCAACTTTGGGGGAAAAAAATGAAGCCAAGAGGAAAGCTGGAATACAAAAATTTTCCATAAACACCCGGGTATTTGCCCATTGCAGAAACTGACTTTGAGGTTAAGCTCCCCTATAAGTAAAGCAAAAAGGAAAAGAGGAAGATAGGTTTTCCATGTTCATAGTTAATAGCAAGTCTGTGCTCCTTGAAGATTGACCAAGTAGGAGGGAAAGAACACATTTGGCATGATCTTAAGGAGATTAAGAAAAATAATTGGAAGGTGAATAACCCTTCTAAAGTAGTCCTGGAAGTCCTCTTTCATGAATGTCTTTGGTCACACTGTCATGGCTGCTTCAACCCCCTAAACTGATTCAGTATATTTACTTTGATTATCGTTTTGACTTTGGAGACCAGTTATAAGTTTCATAGTGCCAGATCAGGGCAAATAAAGTGGACGAGGACACACTGTTACTTGTGCTAAGTTCGAATCTTCAGCTGTGTGCGCACATCTATGATTCTGCCCAAGGTTTCCCTAAGTCTTGTTATTTTTAACCTAAACATGGGTTCTAGAACTTAACTATACAAGGGAGCTACTTGTGGTAGTTTGTTAAAATAGGGCAGATTCTAAGGCCCATTTGCAGAGATTCTGGTTTAGGAAGTGTAAGATAAGATGTAGAAATACATCTTTTTAGAAAATTTAATAGGTGGTGTTAATTCTTGGGGTCTACAGAACACAATTGGAAAACACTACCAGAAAACATAGCTGTTAGATAAAACATAGTAACTACTTATTGTACTTATTATAAACATGGGTGTGAGCACACACACACACACACACACTCATACATACATACATTTAGAGTCCATAGAAATCTAATTTTGAGCAATGCTGCTTCCAGGTTAATCTTCCAACATAAACTGGTTGTAAAATGTATCCTTAGAATGCTAAATAAATTGTTTTGATGTACATGGATATTGGAGAGAAGCCAAATAATATTCTCAAGTTTTCTTTGCATAAAGTGCACTTGAAGTATTGATTTTTTTTAAAGTTCAGACACAGGGCTTTCCATTTCTTGTTGTTTTCAACCAGGGTACCATCTGACTGGCCTGAGTCCATGGAGTTGCCCTCATTTACCCTACAGTCTAAGGAGCTGAATTCAGAAAGACAGCCCCATGCATAAGCCTGTGGAACATTTATCAAAGTCATTTTCTTGAATTGATATTAAACATTTTCTACTTAAAGTTTCTTTTTTTTTTCCCAAACTGAACTTCCTATTTGAAGAGCCAAGAACTTTTTTTAAAAGGCTCCATAGTTCTTGATTGAAGTCTCTTAGTATTTAAAGGACAATGACTGTTTCACTTATCTTCAGATGTTGCCTGTTTTAATGAGAGTGAGTGAAAAACCATCGCTGAATAAGGTAATGAAGAAGGGTTGAACTGGACACAGCACACAGGCTCATAACCCCAACACTTGGAAGTCTGAGCCAAGAGGGTTGTTGTGAGTTGAAGGCCAGCATAGACTACATATAGAGGCCCCCTCTCAAGGAAGAATCCATATAGAAAGTAGTTTAGAAATTGAATTACACTTTCCAATGAAATGATTATATCTCATGATTCAATTGCTACACTAGCACCCAACACTAGTTAACCAATTAATACAGATGAGCTGTTCTTGAATGTGATCTGTCCCACCTTGCTTCTCACGCCAAAAAGTAACAGTATCTGGTCAGGGGTTTAGCACAGGGGTGCAACACCTGCCTGGAAAGCGTGAGGTCCTGAGTTTGATTCCTGGTACCCATCTCGAGAAAAGTTACAGCATCATTTGGAGACTTGTGAGAAATGCAAATCATGGATCCCCACCACAGATGAACTGAGTCAAGCGCTATAGAGGTAACATATCCTCCAGGTGATTTGGTGCACTGAAATTTGGAAATCATTAATAAGTAAAATATCTCCCTACCCCCTCAGATTGGGAGAATAAAATGAGTTAATATAAGTAACTACATGGGTATCACAGAAAGTACTAGCCAATACTATTATCAGTGGTAATCAGAGAAATTTAAATTAAAACAAAAATACCACTTTTCAACTATCACATTGGTAAAAACATTTAAGTCAGATGATAGCAAAGATTAAGGGTATAGAGAAAATAATATCTATTATACAATGCTGATGTGACAATTCAATAAAACAGTCCTTTCAGAAAGCAGAGAAGTATCTAGTAAAACTGAAAATCTAATAAAGTTGGAAATGAACAATTCCATTTCTGAGTGTAGACTCTCAGGCAGCACTTTCCAAGTTCCCTTGACCCCTAGAATGTGGTTAAGCATGCAGATGCCTGCAGTATAACTGCTGTACTTTGGATTTAATTTGTCTCCCAAAGGTTCATGTGCTGAAAGAGCCCTGTTCCCCAGCATAACAGAGGGAAGGGTTGTGGCACTTTTGGGTGGTGGGGCCCAGTGAGAGGTAGTTAGGTCATGGGGGCACCACCCGGGAAAGGGATCAATGCCTATCTCACAGGTGTGGGTCAGATCTCACAGGACCAGTGGGAGAGCAGGTTGTTACCTAACTATTAATGTCCTCTTGCCATGTGACACTGTCATGAGGCCTTCACCAGAAGCCAAAGCCAGTCCCATCTTCTTAGACCTCCAGGACTATGAGCTAAATAAACCTCTTTTCTTTATAAACTACCCAGTAACAGCTACTATATTTTGTTATAGCAAATGGCCCTGACCTGCTGACTCCAAATCATCCTGGTAAAGTTTAGAATCTGAATATTTAATAAGCACCTTTTATTTAATAAGATGATTCTCCTTAGTAAGCACGTTTGGAAAATGCTGATATAAAGAATGACTTTTTTTTTTAAATTTTTTGGTGCTGAGGACTGAACCCAGGGCTTCCAACTTGATAAGCAAGCATTCTACTACTGAACTAACTCCTCAGCCCCTAAAGAATGGACTTCAAACTTGTAGAATGAAGCTAAATGCAGCATTGTCAGGAAAAATATAATGGTGGAAAGAAACTAACATACAGCAATAGGTAAATTAATTAGTAAAATGTGACATTTATATAATAGGAAGAAAATAAGAAGCAGAACTGTATATGATGCTGTTTCATATTCTAACTGTTGTATAATACCCCAGTAAACTTTAAAAGCATCACCAATTGATGGAAATGTCCATTGGCATTAGTATTTTGTAAATAGTTCAGAAATGTTTACTAGGACTTATAATCATGCCATATGAAACAGCAGTTCCAATCCTTATTATATATATACCCAGTAGAAATGTCTATGTGTATACCAAAAACTGTGCACAAGAATATTCATAAGTGAAATGCTCATAGTCACAATATAAGTGATCTCTGAATAAATAAACAATACTACATTCACAGATCTGTATACTACACAGCAATGGAAATGAATGAACTACAGGTAGAAACAAAGGCAAATAATAATTTTACCTGTGCTGAGTTAAAGCAGACAGATGCAAAATATTTCATTACATAGAATCCAAAACCAATCAAAATTAATCTTAGAATGTTACAATATGAAGGTGAGGTGCTGGAAATACTCTTTTTTTTTTTAATCTGGGTGATGGGTGCATTGATATGTTTACTACATAGAATTTTACTGAGTTGTAACTTTTGATATGTATACTTTATACACACATTTTGACTCAACAAAAAACAAAATATACTTTAAATGTACTCTATACCTTATCAGCATATATTACATGTAAAATATGAAAATGCACTTAAATTATACACCCAAAACCCTTCAGACTTGTAGGACAAATGTCAGTGGGACCAAGGATGATGGTGGAAGTAAATTTAAGCTACAACCACGATGCTTTACTTAAAAAGTGAAAAGGAAGCTGGGCATGGTGGCGCACTCCTGTAACCCCAGCACTTGGGAGGCTGAGGGAGGAGAATTGTTTGCAAGTTTGAGACTAGCCTGGGCTACAAAGTGAGCCCAAGGCCAGCCTGGACTGTGTAGCTAGACTGTCTCAAAAAGGGAAAAAACAAACAAACAAAAAAAGTGAGAAAGAAGGGGAAAAGGCTAGAATATACTAACGGTCATGTGAATAATTCTAGATGAAAATATGTGTGCTAATATGTTGCATATTCTTTATTTTTATAACTTAAAAATTTTTGAACTATATGTAAGATAACATTCTAATGGGTAAAATTTTTCATGTAAGGAGCTGCTGTATTTGAGGAGAAATGATCATATTTTGCAGACAAGCCAAATAAGAAATGAAAGCAATCTTTCTGAGCTATTTTAATAAGAGTAAAATCTGGTAACTGAATCTGGAAAATAAAATGAAATGGTCATGTCACCCATCCACCCACTGTTATAAATGTCACAGAGATTCCCCCAGACACTCACAATGTCGTCTGTTCTATTGTTAGTAACAAAACAAAAGATCTTATTTGCTTGCAGGACACAAATGCTGGAGTTCGCCCACTTCTGGCCAACAGAGCTGCAGAAATACAGATGAATTAAAGGACATGGAATAAGATAAATGTTAATCTTCTCATCTGAAGAAGACACATTATATTTTACAAACATGGTAGAGAACTTCTGAACATCTGGGGCACCCAAAGGTGGGCTTTGGGAAAAGCTTGTGCTGGCCTTGGGCAAACAGACCGAAAAGAGCTGAGATACAGCTGAACTGTCTGCAGCTCTGACCAAGTGTGGTCTAGGAGGATGTTCCAGCCAACACAATCGACTTCCTGGCTTCTGCCCTGAGATAAAGCCACCCTCGCGGAAGGATGCCAACAATAGGAAATCTTAAAATACAAAGGAAACAAACTGTTTTTTCCTGACATTGATCCTCTCGACATGAGCCACCAGAAGATAAGCTTTCCTCTTAGGAGAATAACCCCCGAAACAGAAGAGGGAAATGTAGCTACACCTGTGAGCCACCTAAAGTCACATGAGGCATTTCTGAGCCTGAGGCAACTCTTTGACATGTCAGAAGACACCAAACAGTTGGTTATCAAGCATGAACAGTTTTCCTGTGTCTCCAAACACCTTCATGGTGACTTTATGTGTCAGGAGTTCATAACTGATGAGTAGGCTTTCCACAGCTATGATTTTCAGTGCTCAGAAGTTAAGACCATGCTGCAAAGTGTTTACTTTGCCTGCTCAGCCTGGAAGGAGAGACAGTCAGAAATGAATAAGCTGATTCCATCAGTAGGGTGGGTGGATGTCTGTGAGCAACTCATGCTGAAGACACAGCCTCAGCACCATGAAGGGATGATCTACCCTGGCTGGTTGCGGTTGCTACCTTAGGTTCTGTCCTGATGTCTCTTTTGCTCTTTAAGTCTGGAAGTTGCTTTGCATGTTGTCTTGGGGGCAGAGAAGATGATGTTCTGAAGGCTCCTTCTGTATTTCCTAAGGATTTGATGGCTTGCTCTCAACCAGCCCCTCTCCTGTGCATGTGGAACACATGAAAGCAGATGCGTTAGTGTGCTTCCACAAGTGCCACCCTTGGGAGGGGCCAGGTCCAACCCTCAGCCCTTCACCACGATACCTGCCCAGTTCATTTTCTACAGACCCTCTAGTCTGTGTCCAGGCAGCTGCAAGAGACAGAGAGGGAAGAAGAAAAGGATAAGGGAGAGAGGCAGAAGGAGCTGGATGGATTGAGGAGCATGGAGTCCTTAGGAGTGACAGAGACAGACCCAAGGAGAATGTCTTTATGTCCATACCTAAGAAGCTAGTGTCTGCTATGGCTAGAAACCAGCTTTGAAGGCAATACTTGGGAAGAGTTTGGAAAGTTAAACTGTGGCATGCCATTTTGGTAATGGAAAGAAATCCACCTAGATGACCTTAGATGACCTTAGATGGAGGACTCCTTCTCAATCCTTATGTGCACTTGACAAGTAGAAAAGGTAATAGGAGCCCTGGCAAAGGCTGCCAGCCTGGGCTTTGGGCAAAAGTGGTGGCAGGAAGGAATATATTTTATTTAATGCCTTCAAGTTCCAACTCCACACCATGTGTCTTTGACTTTGGTTGCAATTTGAGTCAAGACTGGAAGCTTCTTGAAAAGGAGACATTGCAATTGTGAGAATATCAAAATTTGAACTATTTGGTGTTTGACAAGAGGAAATATCCCACAGAAAGATTCTGTCTTTATGGCCTGGAGCATATTTACAAAGAGAAGGAAGGGCAGGAAGCATGGGTGTGACTGAATGCCTCAAAGATGCCAATCAAAGTTAACATAAATCAGCCTTCCTGAATTACCCCAATCAGTCCTGCAGTGCACATATATGTATTTAGACAAGTGACTGTCTGCCATGTAGCATTTCAAAGTTCCACTATCTTTAGAAGACTCGTTGGAGATGGAGAAAGTGAATCTGGAGAAGCAAATGGACAAGATGAAGCCTATAACCAGCCCTCCCTCTCTTCCCACTCCTGCCAGTGTCTCCCACTACCCAAGTCCTGCAGGCTTCAGCCACCAAGGGCATGCGTGTGCACTGTTCATACAGTCAGCTTCTGAGGCATGGATCAGGCAGACATTCCTGAAAAAGAAAAAGGAGATGACTCACACACTGCCCAGCTCTCAGTCTCGGAGTGGCCCCCACTAATGGCCTTGGAAGCAGAAGGGATTGCTGTCCTCTGCCACAGAACAGGTGCAGATGGCATCTAGGCTTAGCCCAGGGCATGGATGGACCGCAGAACAAGCCCTCCACCTCGCAGCGCTCCTCCACTCCAACCTGCGCTGATGTTACAGGCGTGACAGATGTCCGCAGTGATTATCATAGGAGAATAGGGGCCTCCAGGGGTGTCTGAGGGGTCCACGGCCTGGAGCCCTGGGGAGGACTGGGTTAGACATACACAGAAAACATGCAGGCATCACGACGGTTCCTCTGAAAGTCCTGACTAAGAAATTTCAGTAAAAAGACCCCTGGTGGTTTATAAATACTTATCACAGGCTCCAAAATTACCTCAACCAGGTATCATTCTGATTTTTAAATCCAGCAATCCTCTCAGATCTTTGCCTTACAGGGCCCTCTCATGATGATGAAATATTTGTGTTTTCAGTCACCTTCAACTTTTGGTCAGACAAGATTTTGGGGTATTTTCTCTGGACCTGTCACAGCACATGGGCTGCTTTGGAATCAAAGACTCCATCTTAAAAGACCCTGCCTTCCCAGACTTCCCTTCTGGCCATGTTTTTCTTCCATCCCATATTATGAAATGTTGGAATTCAGAGCTATAAAGGGCCACTCAAGTCTTCTCATCAGCCATCTCCTTCTCCTAGAGAAACTGAGGTGCATATGTGCACACAGTCACACAGCCAGGCAAGCTGGGCCCACGCTACACTTGTGTGCACCATGAGTAGCCCAGGGAGCTTTCTGCTCCACTTCATTCCCCATTACGTTTTCAAGAAAGTGCCCTGTGATAAAAGCTGGAGCTCTGGCCTTATGTTCAAATGGTTTGGAGGATGTGTCACAGGAACAACCATTTTGTAGCACCCTCCCTGTGCTTCTTCCCTCCCCCTCAGTTTCTTGTCCTCCTCCTATTCCTGGCTTCTCTTACCCCTCTGTCTGCCATGCTTTTTCCTCCCCGCCTCTCTTTTTCCTCAGCTCCTCCTCTTCCTGTTGCTTGCAAGAGATGTTGAAATGGTAGGCAATGGGAGAGGTGGGAAGTACCTGGGGTCCTGCTAAGCTGCCACTGTGTTCTTGTGCTTTGAATAAGTGACCTCATGTGCCAGGCAGTTTGCTGTCCGGTCAAGTTCTCCACATTCCAATACCAGAAAGCCCTACGATGGGGCACTGGGGCCCTCTTCAGTGAAGTCTCCATGCCTCACTGCCTTGGAAAATGCTTCCAGTCGTCATGTCTTTTTGCTGGACAAGTTTAGAGGAACGGATTGGGAATGAGGACTGGAAGGAAAGGAAAGACTAAGCCTGATGATCACTGATGTCACACCCCTGAGCACAGCGCCTGAAAATGTGGCTGTTGCTCAGTGGTTTCTTCTATGACTTGCATTTTTTTAGGCCATTCCCTCTGGTGAATATGGCCTGTACCCTGAAAAATTAGCCTTTGACTTTGGATCTGTCTGGAGACTGATTTTGTCCAATCCTCAAACTCCTTCTCACTCTAACATTCTCTGAGTCAAAAGTGAATTAATAAAGGGCACTAATTGCAGGTGTGCACACACACACACCCGCACACAAGGCCTCTCTGATAAAATGTGCATTTGGCATTGCAAGTGTCAAATGGGCATTGCATTGTTTAAACAGAGAACTGATTCCAATGGTGCTTGCGTCCAAATGGGCAGTAACTCGAGTGAAAAGAGAAACTCCATTTGAGCAGGTGAAGCCTTTTGATAGGACATCTCCATGTACCACACTCTGTAGCCATCACACCTTACCAAGGTGGGCTCAGAACTCCTTTCTGAAGCCCAACTGGTAAAGATGATAGCTTCTGACTGGTCAGCCAAGGGCCCACCCGATGACTTTAAGGCAAAAAGTAGATCATCTTGTGCCTCATAGAGAAGAAACCTTAAGATTTTTCTGAAGTTAGAACCAATTTGTTCCCTTAGAAACTACAAGCAGATTCTGTTTCTCATAAAAAAGACTTGATTTTTTTTTTATCAGGGTAGAATGCTCCTTTCATGGAAAAAGCTGCATGATTGGGCCATTTTAGCTCGTTAATCCAATTATTCAACAATTACTACACACTGATTCAGTGCCAAATTTATCCTCATTTCTAGGCTTACAGTGAACAAAACAGAGTCCCTGCCATTTCAAAGCTTGTCATATAGAAACAAACCAACAACAAGTAACCAAGAACATTTTTAATTGGTCAGAAGGAAACAAATTGGGTCAAGGATGGATAACAATAGAGGAGGGTTGATTCAGAGAGGGTGTTCATTGTTTGTGGAAAGACTGAAAGAATGGTAAAATGTCAGGCCAACAGGGCAGAGGAGGGCAGGGCATGCCCCAGGCAAAAGAAGTCATATGCACAATGGACTGGAGGGTTAGTTTGAGGAAATGAAGGAAATGTGTTTGAACTCTGCAGACTGCAGGAGGCTGTTTGGAAGAGGAGGGCTCTGGGCAGGAAGGAATGCAGGAGAGCCAGCTGAGCACCTCAGTGGGCTTGGTGTCAAGATGCCTTGCTGTGATCCACAATTTCACACCAGATGCTAAATCTGATATTTGTGCAATGTATTATAGGCCTGAATACCTCATTAGTGGTGGTGGTTTTGAGTCATTTTCTGTGTTATGGCTCCCTTTTGCCCTTTCTGAGTCTTCCCGAAAGTCTTATGAAATTCACAGTCAGATCAAAGTTGTTCCAAGGGGAATTAGGGAAGGGCATATGCTGGAGTTGTACAGCCTCCCTGAAACCTAAGCGGGGGTCACCCACTGAAGAAAAGAAGCCCAGAGGCTTCAGTGACTGATCAGAGCCACCAGTATGGTGCACTGACAATGCCAGGAAAGAAGCCAAAGTGGAGGAGCCTCAGAAGAACTCATGGAGAGACCTGAAAGGTGGTGTAGAAGATGATATACAGTGCCCCTGCTGGGACTCAGATCTCCAATCTGTGTAAAAGGGGGTCAGACAACCTGTAGGGCCAGAGGAATTTGTTTCTTTCCAGTGTATTGCAACAAATGTGTTGCTCTTCTACTTTGGAGGACCTTCAGGATTGACAGCCATCTGACGTTAGAGCCACTTCTATTCATTTTCAGGACTGGAGACAAGTTGTATAAGCATTGAAAATGACAAGGAACTTTTAAGAATGGTTTAGGGTCTTCCGGACATCTCCAAAATCTAATCTAGTATTAATTTTTTAAACAGATCTTTTAAGAACAGTTTTAGGTTTACAGCAAAACATATTGAAATGCACAGAATTTCCACAAGCCCTGTCAACCACACGCATTTAACTCCCTTCACTATCAACATCCCACCCCACACACACACTACAGTGGTATATTTATTGTAACTGATGAACCTACATTGACACACCGTTGTCACCCAAAGCCCACAGTTTACATTAGGACTCACTCTTGGCTTTGTGTTTTTCTTTGACTTTGGACAGATGTATAATGACATTATCCATCACTGTAGTTTCACACAAAATAGTTTCACTGCCCTAAAAATCCCCGTGCTTCTCCTATTTATCCCTTCCTCCCCACAACCTCCTGGCAACCACTGCTCTTTTCACTGACTCCATAGTTTTACCTTTTCTAGAATGTCATATAATTGCAATCATTTAGCATGTAGTCTTTTCAGAATAGCTTCTTTCTCATAGTAATATGCATTTAAGATTCTTTTGTGTCTTTTTATGGTTAGTAGCTCATTTCTATTTAGCACTGACTAATATTCAATTATCTGAACATACCTCAATTTATTCATTCTCTTACCAAAAGACATCTTTGTTGTGTCCAAGGTTTGTCACTAATTAGTAAAGATGCTATAAACATCTTTTGAATGGGCCTAAGTTTTTGGTTTCTTTGGTTAAATACCACAGAGTATTTGTGAGTTTTGGAGTGGGCATAAGTTTTCATTTTGGGGGGTAAATACCAAAGAATAATTTATGAATTTTTTGGTAAGCATAAGTTTTCAGTTTCTTTGGGAAAATATGAAGGAGTATGATGACTGGAACATATGATAACAGATAGTTTTATAAGAAACTGCCAAATGATCTTCTAAGTAGCTATAAGATTTTGCATTCCTACAAGCAATGAATGAGAATTTCTAGTGTTCCATGTTCTTGTCTGTGTTTGATGCTGTTGGTATTTTGGATTTTGGCCATTCTACAAATTCTCATTGTTGTTTTAATTTGCCATTCCTCAGTGAGGCACAGTATGAACCATCTTTTTACATTCTTACATGCCATCTGTGCAACTTTTTCAGTGAACTGTTTTGCCCATTTGAAAGTTGAATTGTTAATTATTTTTCTTTGAGTATAAGGATTTTTTTTTTAGTATTTTGGGTAACAGTCATGTATCAACTCTGCTTTTTGCTAACATTTTTCCTAATCTGTGACCTATTTTGGGAATTACTTTAACAAGTAATTGCTTTCTTTTGCAGAAGAAAAATTTTTTTTTTACTTTGTATGTTAAAGCACTTAGAGATGAGTAGTATTAATTTTCCTAAAAGAATTGAGGCAGTCTGCAGAGAAAGTTAAGAAAAATGTGTGTGTGTCCCATCCAGGCAAATTTTATCAATTTTTTTCCTTTTTTTTTTTTTCTTTTTTTTTTTTTCAGTGCTGGAGAGCAAACCCATGGCCTTGCACATACTAGACAAGCACTCTACCACTAAGCTACATCCTTACCCTACATTCTATTTTTTGACATGAGTACAATATTATTATCAGAACTCCCCAAGTCCTACAATTCTCTTGTATTATCAATTTATGTTCAAATTGTCTTAAAATAGGAACAATCGGGAAATGGATTTTTTGTTGTTGTTTTCTTTTGTGTCACAGTCTCACTGTGTAATTCAGGCTGGACTTGAACTTAATATTTGGCCCAGGATGGTCTCAAACTTGCAAGGATCCTCCTTCCTCAGCCTCCCAAGTACTGGGATTACAGGTGTGCACCACCATGTCCAGAAAAACCAGATTTTTAGGGTGAATGCCAGTTCCATTTAGATTTAAGTTTCAGGATATCTATATTCATTTCCATTAAATATTTAACCTGCTTCTCTTTATGTTTCATTTATTGTACCTAAAAAATCCTTTTTCAGAATTATGGTTAAGCATTTATAAAAAATCCAGATCATGGGCTGGGAGTTTGGCTCAGTGGCTTAAGTGCCTGCCCTGGCAGGTGCGAGGTTGTGAGTTCAATCCCCAGTACCACAAAAAAAAAAAAAAAAAAAAATCCAGATCATGAATAATAGTACTTCCTAATCTAAACATTCACCTGACACCTGAACCAAAGAATAATTTTCAGTTCAACTATTGAAACTGCTGATAGGCAATGAATTATACAAATGATTCTAAAGTATCATTTGTATGTAGCAAAAAGGTGCTGTTATTATTGCAGTGTCACATACATGTAAATACATATACCTATATAATTTATGTGTAACCAACACAAGCACTTCACTTTAATTTTAAAACCTGAATCTATCCTAAATGATCACTTAGTACAAATACCACATTGAATTAGTACAGTTGAAAACACAAAGGTTTTATAAAAGGTTTAATCTCTTGCAATTTCTAACTTTCATTATGCTATCTGCAGTCTAAGCAAACATTCCCACAGAAGTCCTTAATGAATAGTATTACACACAAAACAATGAGGAGAATGTAGGCTGATTTTTCATCACTAACAATGTAGCACAAAAAACAATAGCGCATCTTTGCAATACCCAAAAGAGGCGTCTTACTTTCCCATTGCTGGGGACAAAGCACTCAACATCTGCAAGAAAAAAGGTTTATTTTGGCTTATGTTCTTGGTCTGTGGTGGGCTGGCTCCAAGCCAGAAACAGAATGGTAGAAGAGCATGAAACAGAAAAGAGTGCTCAACTTGCTGCAGCCAGGAAGCAGAGAGAAAAGGGAGGAGCCAGGGAGGAAGATGCATACACCCTTCTGGGTCGCAACCCCCTTAACCCAACTCTTCCAAGCAGGCTCTACATCCTAACAGCACACTGAGCTCTAGACTGGACTGATGAGTAGTACAGTGCTCCCATGATTCAATCACCTTCCAAGGGCCCCACTTCTAAATAACTGAGCCTTTGGGGACGTTCTAGAAGGAGAAAGCCTGTTTTCTTAGCACAGACAGTATATCAAAGAAAATACCCAGAAAAATATCCAATAAGGTATTTTCAGAAAAGGGGCTGGGGATTTAGTTCAGTGGCTCAAGCAGTTGCCTGGCCAGCCCAAGGTCGTGACTTCGATTCTTGGTACCAAAAAAAAAAAAAGATATTTTCAGAAAATAAAAACCTGACTGAAATTGTTTCTACCATACACTCACTGTAAATATGCTAAAGGAAGCAATTCTAAGTAAAAGGACATCATACGCAACTTATATCTATGTGAAGAAAATACAGTCATTAGAAATGGCAACTTTGCTCTGCAGTGTGATCACAAGACATGGGGAATGTTTAACATTTTTTTTTTAATTTATTACAGTAAAAGACACATTGCTATTAGTCTTCCTCAAAATACAACTTCTTACTTTCCCATTGTTTTTGCCACTTTCTGGAGAAGTTCTGAAAGCTCTCTTTTGCAAGTATCTTTAGTTGTAGGGTCATGGCTGCTTCAGGGCCTAGAAGTATTTACCTTTCATGGTCACTTTGTCTTTGGGGAAGAGCCAGAAGTCACACAGTGCTAGATCCAGTGAGTAAGATGGATAAGGACACATCTTAACGTTTTTAGTTGACAGAAATGGCCAATATTTTGGGTGAATTCAGGACATCAAGGGAGCCAGGAAAAGACACTTAGGTAAGAGAAATTTTAGTATTGCTTCAGAAGTTAGCAGAATTGATTATTAAAATGTTTTCAGTCAAGCATGGTGGCACACACCTGTAATCCTAGCACTCAGGAGGCAGAGGCAGCAGGATCACCATGAGTTCAAGGACAGCCTGAACTACACAGTGAGACCCTGTTTCAAAAAAACAAGTGTATTCAAAGTAAGGGGGACAATGTGTCTTTTATTGTAATAAATATGTTTTACTGAATTTAAAAATTTACAATCTTTTTTGATTGCGTTTTTTTCTTTTCTCAATGTCAAGAGATAAACTAAAGAAATATAACATTTCATAAATTTTATTAAAAAGGAGAATGCAAGACAACAGTAGAATAAAGGGTAGAGATACATGGAAATACAATGTTTTAAGCTTTTATATATGAGACAGTATAATATTAATGCAAGGCAGAATGTATTAAGTTAGGGATGTATATTAAAATCATCAGATCAACAATTAAAAATAAAATTAAATTGAAAAAGAAGAGTAGCTGATGTACCACTAAATGAGAAAAAAATTGAATACAGAATATATAATTGATTCAGAAAAGGGAGGAAAATAAGAAGAAACAAAATGGAACGTGTTATGGTTTGGATGAAGAATGACCCCCCAAAACTCTCATGTGTTCAGAGGTGAGGCTTTAGGGAGGTGATTGGGTCATGCAGGCACAACACTGATCAGCGGATTTATTCAAGTCATTAGAAGGTGGGGCCTAGTTAAACGCTGGTTACTGGGGCATGAGCTGGATCGGTAAACCTCCTTCCTAGGCCTCCCTTCACTCTCTGCTTCCCAGCCACCAGGACCTGAGCAGCTGTCCTCCACTACCTCACTGGGCCATAGGGTTCCTGCCTGGAGGCCTTCCGACTTCAGACTGTAACTGCGAGCCAAAGCAAACCACCTCTCTAAGTTGTGGCTATCGAGTGTTTTAGCCCAGTGACAAGAAAAGTGATGAAGATAGAAGATGATGTGAGAAATGGAAAATAAATAACAATATGATAGTCTCTAGCTTGATATTTAGTAATGATAAAATAATGAATTCACTAAAATGATATAAAATATCTTAACTATATACGTACCTGATAACAGAGCTTTAAAACTATAGAAGCAAAAACTGACAGAAGGAAAAGGAAAAATAGCTAAATCTCAATCTATAGTTTGAGATTTTAATATTTCTCCCTCAATGGTTGACAGACATGGTCAATATAATCAGTTAACTTGACCTAACTGACTTTTATAGAATACTCCAAAGAATATTCACATTTTTGCAAGTGCATGTGGAACACTGCAAGAGAGGTCATGAGGTGGGTCATTAGAAATTCCATAAATTTAAAATAAATAAATTATGCAAAATATATTCTCTGATCATAATAAAAATAAATTATAAATAAGTAATAAAAAGATGTCATCTAAATACTGAAAATTAAATTGTGGAACTTAGATAAAGCAGCAAAATAGAAAAGAGAAACAATAGAGAAATTTAATAAAATAAAAATCAGTGCTTTGAAAAGACCAATAAAATTGATGTACTCAAGCTAGGCTGATGAAGAGAGAAAGAAAACAAATCCTACAGATCTGCAATTAAAAGGAAATAAAATGATATTATGAACATATTTAGTCCCTAAATTCTATTACCTAGGTAAGATGGAGAAATTCCTTGACATGTACACATTAATTATTCTGACTCACAAAGAAATAGAAAACTTGAAAGGTTCTTTATCAGTAGGAGAAATTGATTTTTTGCTTAACCTTTCCACAAAGAAAACTCCAAGCTGGAGATAGTACTACATACCTGTAATCCCAACCTCTGAGAGGCTGATGCGGGAGGATTGAAAACTCTAGTCTAGCCTAAGAAATTTATCAACTGAGCAAGACCCTGCCTCAAAATAAAAAATAAAGTAGATCTGGGATTATAACTCAATGTGAGGCCCTGGGTTCAATCCCCAGTATGGGGTGAGGGGATGAGGGAAGAAAAAAGAGAGGGAAGAAAAGAAAAGAAAACCCTAGATCTAGATCCTATTAAACAGGTAAAGAAGAAAGCATATCTATCTCACAAATCTCATTCAAAACTAAATATATATATATTGAACTTGTTTTGTCATGGCTTGTTCTGTGCTGCTACAATAGAAATACCTGAGACTTACAATAGTTGACCATCTATAAAGCAGAGAAATTTACTTCTGTAGGCAGAGAAGCCCAAGGTCAAGGCACCTGTAGGGTTTGGCTGTCTGGTGAAGATCTATCTTTGCTTCTAAAGTGGCACCTTGAAGGCTGCACCCTGGAGGAAGGGACTGCTGTGTCCTCACATGGCAGGAGGCAGAAGGGCAAAGGAGGTTAAATCCTCTTGCCAAGCCCTTTTGTAAGGGCACCTAATCCCAGGACCCAATCACCTCTCGAAAGTCACACTTCCCAATATTGTTGCACTGGGGACACACATCAACATGCATGTTGGAGGTGACAAAAAAGTGCCATCAAACCATACCAATTTTCAAACTAATTCTGGGGCTGACATCATTGTGACTTGAAAAATAGACCAAAATTTAACAATGAAAGAAAACAGCAATCACTCTCTCTCATGAACACTGTAGAGAATCTTAATCATTTTATGTTGTCCCAGGATCCATTTTGATTATAGGTTTAATTCTCTCATACCAGAAGCAGGCGTTTACATTTTTCAGTTCTCTACTTCCTCAAAGTTCATCAAGGCAGCCAACCCAGATAGCTGCCTTACACAATACCTTATGATGACCACCTCCTGCTGGTTCCCACCACATATAGATACAATCCACCTGACCCACCCCACTGACACCCAACCCCTGCAATGAACTGTGCAGATCACGCCACAGGACCACCTCTCAATCACAGCAGAGCTAACAGAAATGCATCTGCTAGTTCTACCCTAATCATCAGAACTCCCTGTGGGGAACCCAGTAAAGGGTTCTGTCCATGGGCTCACCCACCACTTTGTAATTGCAACTCCATGTCAAAATCTTTGCTCTGCAACCCACTTCAGCATGGCCTGGGACCTTTGAGTCCTGGTCCTTCAGGTTCTTGGAGCTGTGTCCTCTTGAAGCTGAACCCTCCCAATCCCCAGCAGGAGCCCCTTTCACGAATTCACCCTGATGCCCCAAACCTGTGACTCAATGGCACACTAATGTTCCTGTCCCTCCTGAATAAGTGGTCCCCTGACAAATTATTTCCAACTTCTGCCATGCTCTGTAGCTCTAATTTCAACATAAAACTATCTTTAGATTTTTTATTAATATCTTATCCTGCCTGTTCTGTTACACTGACTCTCATTTGCAAAAAATGTGACTTGTACTTTCTCCCCCTGCTTTTCCTGAGTAAGTCACCATTTGAAGAAAGAAACCTTCCCCAGGAAGTTTGACTCTTCTCTATTTTTTTGTAACATTCCAAGACTTCTTAAAAACAAATTAGAAGTGACAACAACCCTTTCTACGCTATACAAGACACTCTCAAGATTCCAGTGTAGATCTAACCCATACCAGTTTGGGTATTTTACCAGAGTTCTTACACAGTCAGGGATCTACACTAATATCCTGCAAACTAAAATACTGAGTCTTTGAAAGTTAAGTAACATACTTAATGTACTTCTTTCTTCCCTCGAGACAGAGCTTAAAGGCTTGTCATGAATAGCATGAAACCTTAACCTTCCCACGCTTCCATGTGGAAACCCTCTCATAAAAACATAGTACATTAGCCCTAGAAAGAATTTCTCTCTGACTGCTGTGACATGAAAATGGTCTGCAAACAATGGTGCTGGCCCAGGTCCAGAGTTTCTGGACACTGCTTCTTAACATAAAGTGAGTTCACAAAGCCTGGGGTGCATTTTGGAAGATACTGGATACTTTCAATACTGTTCACTTTTGTGTCTACACATACAAAGTAAAGCAGTGAATTGGGGCAATTATCCTTGTAATCCAAGTGTGCCCTCTCCTCCCCACATACATATTTTGGCTTCAATTATTTGAGTGTTTCACACAAAAAGTGTTCCACCCCTTCTTGGATAATTGCTTCATTTCTCTATCTAATTTTCTACAGTATGTGCAGATTCAAAATATCCCTTAGTCTGTACATAGGGGTGATGGAAAAACATGGATAATGATAAATAGAGGGCCCTCATCATGAAGTGTGATCAAAAATACATCGAAGGTCATACCCAGTGCCACCCAGTGAAAAGGCAGCTTTGTAAAAACGTTATGATGTGCCCTCATCCACTTTATTCGCCCAAATCTGACCCTGTGCGACTTCCGGTTCTTCCCCAGTGTTAAAATAAAAATTCAAGGTAAGTGTTTTGAATGACTCAGGACACTGAGGCTACCACAAAAATGAAACTAAGAGCCCTCAGAAAAAGGACTTCACAAAGTGGCAAGAACCCTGGGATAGGCGTGTTCCCTTTTCTAATGGCACGCCGTGGAGCACGCCCTATACGTTTGTGTAGGTAAAATGCAGCTCGCCTGGGATATCAGAGCTGCACCCAGGCCGGAACATCCTGTCTCATGTCCATCCCCAACCCTGAGGAGCAGGGAGGTTGGCGGGAGCCTGGCTTCCCCAGGAACTGACAGAAGCTGTCATCCCGCAGGCAGGAAGGCAGTTCACCTGTGGCCTGCTCGTTATCAGGGACATGTTGACAGGCATGGGCTGGAAGGAGGGGAGCGCTGTTCCACCAGCACTGAAAGGACAGAAGGCTCCGTTCTAATACAGCAGAAGGTGAGCTGTGCTGTCAGCGTCACGGATGAGCACAAGCTTCCTAGGTCGGGGACAGAAGCTTCCTCCACACTGTGGGTCCTTTGGAGGGCGTTGGTGTCAGGGCGCACAGAGTCTGTGACCAGCGAGTGACCTGAGGGCTCTGAGGAATCACCCTCCTTAGCAAGCTCACAGCAGTTTAAGGAAAAAGGCGCTCCGTGTGGAAGGTGAGCCAAGCCTGTCCGTTATTGTTTGCCCTTTGCATTAAGCTATGGAAGGAATGTGTTGCTTTCTTTTAAACCTGTGAAGATGTTGGCATGGACTTCCTCACAGGAACCCTGGACTGGCTATAACTAAGTGAAAAGAACATGTGTTTTAAATACATGAAAGATCATTTTCAAGATGCTTATCGACACATGGTGGTGCATGCCTGTAATTCTAGCACTCAGGGGGCTGAGGCAGGAGGATTACCAAAAGTTTGAGGCCAGCCTGGGCTACATAGTGAGTTGAAGGACAGCTTGAACTACAGCAACACCCTGTTTTTTAAAAATCCAGAATCAAGACGATAAACAAGTAAATAATGCACATTAATGTGTCAGAGTCTCAGAAAATGACTGTGGGACAGGTCAGGGGTGTGTCATAACTGCAGAGAAAAACTGCAGTTTTTATTGTTCATGGCTGTCATTCCAAAATTTCAAACTCCCAGAGTCTCCAGCATGTTCTCTTGTTCCTCTGTACTCAGCAGGGCATCCTGTTGTTCCCAAACAAATGTAGAGTGAGTGAACCTGGGTGTTCTGCTCTGAAGTTAATTCCTAAATGAGACCCAGGGTTCAAGACTCAGAATCACCACCAAAAATTTTTTTTGAAAAGTCAATTCCTTCATCAGCCAGCTGATAATGAAAACAATATGCCTCCTTGCAGGAAGGCAAGGGCTGGGGAAGCCACAAGCCCAAGAGATGTCAAGAGGCCCAATTCATTAAGGCCCCTGAAGAGTAGGGTGGCTGACTGGGGCAGTTTAAGATTAGTGGCCTGGATCAAAGGTCTGCCATGAAGTCCTGGGAATTGTCAGCAACTGATGCGGCCGCGGGAATGAAAGAAAGATTACTTCATGAAGCCACGGTTCTCGTTTTCTTCTCATAAATCAATATGCATTTGTCAGGTCACTTTGAAAGGAACATTTAGTCACAGGAGATATTTTAACATAATTTATTATTGTTTCAGGTCAAAAGCAGCTGGGAGGCTGGGGTACAAAACCCTGCCAGGGTGACTGTCCCCATAGATCAATGGCAGGGCCACCATATTTGCCAATCTTTCCAGTCCTTCCTTCCCTGCCTGCAGTAAGATATCCTGGCAACTCAGAAAACTGTCCCTGGCTTAAATTTACATCCCTACCTTCCTCCACATAGTCCGGCTTCTGTCATTGCCCTGTGGAAGTCTTGGAGTCTTTGTCCCAGACCATTGCTTCGTCACCAACGCAGACTTTATTTCAGCCCTTGAGATTCCACTCCCCACCCTCCTCTGTGGTTCCCAAGTCTCCCCTCTTGCCCCTCCTCTTCTTTCTTCTTCTTCTCCCTCCTCTTGGTGTTTTGGTCCCTGGCTCTGTCTCTCTGTCCTCCACCCTCTCCCCCTTCCCTCTTCCTCAAATTCCCCTTCAGTGGGTTGGTTGAAATCTCTTCTTTCTTACCCTTTCTTTAGTTCTGAACACTTTTTTGGCCACTATATCCTTTTAAAAATCATGCCTTTCTCATATTGTGTTCTCAACCTGTCTCTGTCTGGCCCTGGGTCATAGTTGCATTTTTTTTCTAATCCAACCCCTATGTGTGGTTCCCTGGCCCCGTCTTCTTCTCAAGACCCTCATCTACTCAATAGATCCATCTAGAATGTCATCTCTGAAATTAATCCTTCATGTGCTCCTGGTTCACTTAACTGAACTCAATACTGATTGGGCCCCATCTCTGCATCCCATTGCCTGTAAGGTAGCTCTCACTGCTCGTCCCCACAGTGGCATGGGCTGAAAATGCCACACTTAGCATCTTCCTCCAAAAACCACCTTCCCCTGGTTCCAAGTTTTCTAAGTGTATTTCTTGGAAAAAACAACTAATTTCCTCATGTGCCACATCTACACCATACTGTAGGAAAGGCACCCTGTGCAGCTCTTAGCTAGTGTCCCAGCTTTCACTTCTGTTTTACTATGTTCTTAAGGTGGTCAGAATGGTCTTTCAGAAATGTGAATGAACATTTGTAATCCAAAAATCAGAACTGCTGCCAAATTCAAAATTATCTAAGCACCATCATGCAACCACAAGTAGAAAAGTCCACATAGTGAAACTTTATTTCAGGTACAAAATTATTTAAAATATTATACAAAGTAGCTTCAGGCTATATATATATATATATATATATATATATATATATATGTATATATAGTATATGCAACCTAAATGAATTTCATGTTTTAGACTTTGGGTCCCATCTGCAAGATATCTCCATGTATGTATACATGTGTGCATATATATAATAATTTAAAAAGCTGAGAAAACAAACCCTGAAATCTTAAACATTCATGGTCTCAAGTATTTCAGATGAAAGATACCAATTAGGACGTATGAAAGAATTGTAAGCGTATGTCTGTGTATTCGTTTAAAGCAAATATAAATGAAAGTGGAGGGGAGGGGTACAAGAGCATAAGTAACGAACAGAAGGAGAAGAATGGCACAGAGATTTATTTTTCTCCAGGTTAAACCCTTTCCTTGAGAAAATGACCCAAGAATGTGACTGGTTCATTTCGGATGACCTCCACTTCCACTTGCTCCTTCGGAGTCATGGGCAGCTGTAAGGGACCTGGGAGGGCCGAGCTAATGACAGGCGGCCATCAGTCTTCCCACAGGAAGGGGCTGTTTTGCCAAGGCCCACGATTGTTAGCACTTTCCCGTGGGCCGAAGTGACATTGTTCTGATAACCTGGGCACCACCAGCAAGTTCAGTGACCCTGAACAGGTAGAGGTGGGAGACCCATTTCCCAGCGTCACTGGGGATCACTCCAGGCCATGCACTGACCCGGCTCAGAGGGTCAGCAGGGTTGCTGGCAGGCAGGATCCCCAGAAGTGGCCAACTCCATCCTAGAACAAACCAACACCTTTACTCCAAAGTCCTGCCCGGAGTACTTGCAAAGTAAGAAGCACGAAAAGAGAGGCACCATGGATGGGGCCTCTGGCACTGGTGGCCTTACTGACAGCAGCACAGGTTTTCCTGGTGATCCGTGCAGTTCAGCTCCTCAGGATGGCCCTGTCCCTAGAGGGCAGCTGGAAGCAGCCAAGGGCAAAGGCAGTCACTGGGGGAGGGGTGCTGTTAGCCACAACAGCCTTTCTAGCAGCAGGCCAGCAGCTGTTCTGGGCTTGGCCTCTCTGCACCCAATGCCAGCTGTATTCACCCCAAACTCTCCAGCACCCCTTCTTGTCCCACTTTCCCCTCACTCACTCAAATGCATAAGTACTAAGAGTGTGTGAAGGTATGGATAACTATTTGAAAGAAAACAAGACATTATGGTAGCCACTGTTGATTTCCTATTGTCTTGTTGTGAAGTCCTGTGTTGCTTGCATTATTCTGTTCTGATTTGCTTTGTTCTGCTTTGTTTTGCTTTGTTTTGTTTTGTTTTATTCTCCTTAAAATAAAAAAAAATTTTAAAGAGTGAAAACTAGAGACCTCAAGAAGAAGAGCCTGATACACCCCTGTACCCCAACTTTCCCATCTGTAAAATGGATAGAATACTTCTCTGTTCCATGCCACAAATGAAATCCTTACAAAAATTGCTGGAAATTGAACCTGCTGCAGACACTGACATTAGCTGTCTTCAACCTCCCCATTTATTCTTTTCTTATTTTCTTCATCATCCTTATCTGCCTCTTTAAAAACCTACTCCATTATGAGCAAATCCCATTTGCAGAAATGCAGTTAAACCACATTAAAAAGGTGCCAAGTGACTGAAAGTGACTTCTGTGCTTATGGACATATATCAAAGTCAAAATTGTATTTTTGTTCAAAATGCCAGGATATTACAGATATTTTGCTTTAGTACACAAAAATACTTGTTACTTAAAATTAGTTGAAACAGGTCACACTAACTGTATTTCAAATCATCTTTGTGGGGCAATGGCAGGAAATGAAATTTGTCCAATGGGTCTTAGCACAGAGGTTGATTTTTACAAAAATGGGACCCCTGATTGCTCTGCAGACCTCAGTGCCAGCAGAAATTGTTCTGGACTAGTTGCACATCTCTTAGCCCATAACTTCTCTCTCTAGCCAATTTGTGATACCCAAAGTGTCATCATTACTGAAATAAAGCAAGAGAACCAAACTAAAATAAAAACCTTTACTAACTCATTGGCTTGTGTAATTCTGGCTCATTTCCAGCTAAGAATAACTTTCTGGAGAATGATACAAAAGGTAGACAATTGAGTATGTATCTGGTATGCAAGAAGGAGTTACTAGGAAATGGGAGAAAAGAAAGAGAAAGAAGAGGGGAAGCAAAGAGGAGGGCAGGAGAGGGAAAGGGAAGAGAAGGGAAGGGAGGAGAGGGGAGAAGGGGGAGGGAAGGGAGGGGAAGGGAAGGGAAGGGAAGGGAAGGGAAGGGAAGGGAAATAGATGCTGATTTTGTCCTCAGAGGGCTTCTGAGGTGTTAAGGAAACCTGCTTACTAGAGAGAGTAATGAGTCTGTCTCGTGTGGGCATCTCCAAGAAGCACCCAGCAGGAAGTCCTTACCCAAGCAGCCAAGAGGACAGCAGAGGGCTCTGGACACTGAGGGGAATGATCTGGAATGAGCTCATAGGAGGAAAGTGCACCCCAGTTAAGGAGGGGACCATCTTAATGCTCTCATTGCCTATGTCTGACTCTGAGTTATACACCCACCAGATAGATAAGGAGGAAGAAATGGGAGCTCACACTTACTTCATGCTACTCTAATCAAAAGACCTACCTCTAAAAAAAAAAAAAATGTCTGAAGCAGGAGGATTGCAAGTTTGAGCCTAGCCTGGGCAATTTAATGAGAACTTGTCTCAAAATAAAAAGTTGAAAAAAGGTCTGGGGACTGTAACTCAGTTCAAAGGTGATTTCAATCTCCACTGATAGGGGATAAAAAGAGCTGGCTACCTTTTCTTGAATGCTTCCTCTTTGTCCTGTGCTGTTCCAGGTGCTTTCCATTTAAGCCTGACAGCAGGAATTTGGGCGTGGACATGAATGAGCAATGGGGCCCAGAGCAAGGACCAGTGCAGGTATTGTCCAGCAGCGCTGGCTGTGGGGGGAGGCAGGATGACCAGGCCTTCCCTGCTCCCCCTCTATTTATTCCTCTTCTGGCTCAAAAACCAGCCCCTGGTGGGCAGTGAACTAGGGACTTTCCTGGCCTCCTGTCCGGCCTGGCAGCTAGACTGTGTGGAGCCTGCAACAATGGCTTCCCATTGGGAGCCAGCACTCTCTGTAGAGGCCTTCTCCATAGGGGAGGAAGAGAGCACATTGTTATCCATGCGCTGGCGGAAAGACGGGATGCAGAGTGTGAGGATTCTAATTATATCCAGCTCCAGCAGCTGCTCTCTTTTGTTATAGACAATGCTTCTCGGAAAACATATACTCAAACCCCCAAAATCTGAGTTATTCAACTCCTCACTTCAGTGGGGAGTGCCCAAGTGCGAGAATAATTGGCAAGCCTGCAGAGGCTCCCAGACGTAACGCAAAATAAGCAAAAACTAATGTCACTGTAAAATGAACAAGTTACAAATAAGACTCAAGTCCGCCTGCACGGCCATGTTCCTCCATTCACCCTCCCCACATCCTCTCAACTGAGTTAAGCATTACTCAGTCTACTGTATACATTTCTGGGATTTTTTTTTTAACTATGTATTTATGTAGTTGGAAAATACATACCTGTGTTTTATGTCCGTTTACCTAAATGTATTACGTATGTGGTTTTGAATTAAAAGCCTGAGGGTGGAAAGTGAAAAGAACATTGAGCACATGCCAAAGTGGAAATAGGATGTGATCTGTATTCTATAAATAAACGTATGTGTGTCCATTTAGGTTTGATTTTTTCTGCCATATAGAAGAACACATTTGTTCCTATATTTTCCTGTCTGCCTTCCTTAGACCTTTCTGGAAATCTCTGCTAGATTATCCTCCCCACAGAAGAATCATCATCACACCTAACCATTGTGTGTGGGCAGAGATGCCAAGGATTGACACGCTGTCACCCATCTGCTCACAGCCAGAGCTGGGGAACCCTCTCCCTCGCTGTCTAGTGCTGGGAGGACTCAGGTTCCCAGGGGCTCCTGACACTTGCCATTGCCACTCTGAGGCAGGAAAACTGACTCCCTAAACCAATCCTGAGCCGGGCATGGTGGCGCACATCTTTAATCCCAGCACTCGGGAGGCTGAGGTAGGAGGAGCATTGTGAGTTGGAGGCTGGCTTGGGCTACAATGCGAGCACAAGGCCTGCCTGAGCTATACAGCATGACCCTGCCTCAGAAAACCAGGGCCGGGAGTTTGGCTCAGTGGCTTAAGCGCCTGTCTGATAGGCGCAAGGTTGTGAGTTCAATCCCTGGTGCCGCAAAAAAAAAAAAAATAGAGCCAAGGATTTAGCTCAGTGGTGTAAGCATCTGCCTGGCAGGCATGAGGTTGTGAGTTCGATCCCTGGTACCAAAAAAAAAAAAAGACCGACCCGGTGGGAGTTCGTACCATGCCTTACTTAGGGCTCTAGTTTGATAGATATTGAACATTTTCTCTTCTTTTTAACTTACAGGAGACACAGGGTCTTGAAGAGCAAGGTCAAGGAGGCTGCTTAGAGGACTCATAGACTGCATAAACCAAGGTGAGCTATTGATAAGTTTAACAACTAAGATTTCTAGCCTGAGATGATGAAGCTTATCTTTACATTTCTCCTTTATTTGCACTTCCTGCAACTCCTAAAACCATACTGTAAATACGGAAAGTTAGACTGCATTTTCCTGTTTCCTGTTCCCAAGGATTGGCTCTCTGGATGAATTAACTACTGACCCTTACTCTGCTTCCTAAAGTGACATCATTAATTGAACATGTGATGATTTCATGAGAGGCCAAGCTAAAGGCACACCCTCCCTTTCTGAGACTATCTTCTTATTTATTTCTACATGGTGCCTCAGAGCCCATGTTGGCTGCTGTTGAATATTATAAAAATTTATCCTGCATTCTTTGTGAAGACCAAAGATAAATTGCTTTAGTGTCAAGTTTTATGAGGATGATAAAAATCCTCTAATGGGTTCCAGGTGCCTCTTTCCCACTGATCGGAACACCATCTTTGGGGCACTGCAAGGATATTATCCAAGCTCAGGAATATTGACACAACAGGTGTGCCTGGTATTTTTCTTCTACTACCTCTTTTAAAGGTTTTCCATTAGAATCTGGAGGTCTTAGATGCTGAGATTTTCTAGATAAAGAGAACATGATTTCACCATCTGACCTTCCTCAAAGATCTTATTTCTGTTGTGACTTTATCATCCACAAGATCAATTTTCTCCACTGTCTCATTAGTACAATGGAGTGACACATCTCTGTTTATCATGGTTCCTCATCAATACGCAGATTGTGCTTGGTGACAGTACTCCAGTGGCCTGCCAAAGAAACCCTCAGGTGTGGGTGCCAGATGGTCTTTGGGCTCCTAGGAGCAAATGAGTGGCTGGGGAGGAACCCATTCAGGTTCAGGATTCTGGGGCATGATGTGACATTGCAGCATGCAGGACACAGAATTTTAAAGAGAGAACATAGTACTATGCTAACAGCATTTTCCACCAACCAGTCTTGCAAATGACAATGTACCAATTACTGTCCAGTGTAAGAGTTGCTTAAAAACAACTCTAGGGGAGGGAAGAGTGAAGGGAATGGACTTGGCATTGCCTTCATCATGCCTCAGAATGGCAGGTGCACTCATCAGAGGCCCCTACGCATCTCGGAGGACACATATAGTGGGACTATCTCTGTGTGAAAGGTGCCCACTGTAATTCTCAGAACACTGAGAAGGGGCAGGGCTGTCCCTTCCAGGCAGAGGAGCCGAGCCTCCCATCCACCCACCTCATCCTCGGCTGAAGGGAAGAATGAGGACTCTGTTCCCACATGCTCACTCCAAGTGGCTGCCCACAGCTCCTCTGCGGTGTCCGCAGCTGGTGGTGACAGGGATATGGAGTCACAGCCATCAGGAGCTGGGTCTTAACCAAAGCGTCTCTGTATGTCCCTTGTTCATCTGGGGAGGTTTTCGTCTTGCAAAGAAAAGGCCTTTCAGTATGTCAGTTTGACTGCCTTTAAAGCAACGCTTCCCTTCAGCAGGGAGGCCACCTCGCGACATCCCATGACAAGCTGTCAGGCAGCACACTGCAGCCGCTGCAGCACCAGTGCAGAGCAGAGCCACACTCAAGTCTGTCCCTGCCACCCTCCAGCTGGGGCCCAGGACGAGGCACCCAACTCACTAGTCCTGCCTTTCTTTATCGTAAAACAGAGGTGATGGTGATGGTGATGATAATATCATGTTCAGAGCGTTTTTTACTGCACTTAAATGAAAAAATACAAGCAAACCATTTGTATCTGTGTGTGTTTGTGTAGTTTTCTAATTCGTACATTTTATTTTATTATTTATGTATTTATTTTAGTACTGGGAATTGAACTCATAACCATGTGCTTTCCAGGCAGGCACTTATGCTGCTGAGTTATATGCCTGGCCCTAATTGGTACATTTTAGATATATATAATCTTGCTTCTTTTTTCCCATTGTCCTCCCTTCCCTTCTATGCCTCTTCCCCTCCTTATTTACAAAAACTTGGCTTTTCATTTTTTCCTCTATTCTTTTTTTTCTTATCCCTTCCTTTCCTCCTCTCCCTCCTTTGTTCCCCTTCTCACCTGAACATTTTTTTTCCTATTTTTCAATATCTATTGTACATTTTGGTCCATATTTACACTTTTGGTTTCTCACACCAGAGAAACAATGCAGTATTTAAACATAAACCATTTAGTGATACCTAGAAATACAAAAATCTCTCAATAAACAGCAGCTACTAGTAAGTCTTCTTTTCCACTTACACATCCTGTATTACAAAGTATGTGTTTTTAGCATTTTACATTCCAAAAATATGCTATATAACAGTCTGTTAAACCACATGTCTATCACCCAAATACTAAATAGAACCCAGTTAAATAGACCAATCATATTTATTCCTTTTCAGGAAAAGCAGTGAGTTAAATGAAAATAGCCAATCAGAGAAGCTGTGTGTGTTGGGGTGGGTGGTCAGTTTCTGTGCCTGTGTTTCTGGTACTGAGAATTAAACCAAGGGTCTTTGCACTGAACTACATCACCAGCTCTTTAAAGAAACTTTTTATTTTATTTTGAGACAAGGTCTTACTAAGCTGCTATGTTGCCTGGCTGGGCAATGCTCCTGCCTCAGCTTCCCATATATGTGTCAACAGCCAGCATGACCTCAGAGAGTCCCAATGAAGAACCTCACAGGTAGATGGCCAGTCCCTAAACTGATGCCCTTTGGGCCGGTCATCTGCAGAAAGTGGCCTTGCCTGGCAGTGAGGTAACCTGAGAACAGTTGTGTGCTCCTGTCTTTGTGGGGACACACACAACAATGAAGACAAAAGTAACTACTAACATCAGTAGAGTCAGAGAACGAGCACTCACAGAACAAGGAAGGGAGACAGGCCAATTTTGCATGCCCTTTGCCTCACTGGACAAAGGGCATGCAAAATTGGCCTGTCTCCCTTCCTTGTGCGGTATTGGGTGTGGGGAAATAGCTCATCTATATGAGCAATTTAACCAATGACCCCACATTTAGAAATCTGACCCACTGGTACTCAGGTCCAGGTACAAAATGACACTTGTATAAGGCTGAAAACAACCGAAGCTCCCAGCAATCAGAGACTAGTTGAATAAACTGCACCAGATTTTCGAGAAGAACACTATATTTTATTGGGAAAGAAGTTCTTAAATTTTGGGGGTAGCTCAGTGCACACAAATCACCCTGGCCTTTCTACTCCTTCAGCGCCTACACAAACAAAGCATCTGCCTGTCTGCAGCTCACTCCCCGTTATCCATTCAGTACAGAGCACCTACTGTGTGCTGCACCCTGAAGCAATTCCCGAGGATACAAGGCTTCTGCCTTGCTGGGCTCACAGACCGTTTTGCCTGAGAAGAGAGACACTGGGTCTTAACTCAGTGTGTGAGAGGGAGGAACACAGTGTCGTACACAGAAGAGCACCTCGCTGGCTGAGGAGGGGCAGGAAGAGACCTCCGGAGAGCAGGCAACCTGTGAGTCTGGAAGGAGGAGTAAAGCAAGTGACGGGAGAAAATCGGAAGAGCACTTTGTGACATGCAAAAATTACAGGAAATTTGATTCAGTTTAATAAAGTTGTATGCTATATGGCAGAATTCCTCCCATGAATAAAGCTGTATTGGAATACAGCTGGGCACAGGGGTATGTGCTTGTAGTCCCAGCTTGGGCCCAGGAATTTGGGTCCAGCTTGGGCAACACAGTGAGAACCCATCTCAAAAGCCAACACATACCAGCATCTCCCCCAAAATAGCTGTGTCGGAACACAGCCACATTCAGTCACGTGTGCGCTGTGGGCTGCGTTTGCACCCGCTATAGAGGTGAGTCATTGCAATGGAGAATGTAGAGCCTGCGAATTGTACCATATTTATGGTTCCTTACAGACAAAGTGTGCTGACTAATGCTCCAGAATCCTGTAAGTCCCATTTATCAGATATAGAAATCAAGGTTCGCCCTACTGCAGGGCTATGGGAGGCTGAAGTCATGGAATGAATAAAAAAGATGTTGTACTTTTATACAATGGAGTATTACTCAGCTATAACAAAGGATAAACTTGAGGTTTTTATAGGTAAATGGATGCAACTTCAAACCATACTCATAAGTGAAATAAATCAGACTCACAAGTGTAAATATCGTATTGTTTCCCTAATGTAAAAAAAAAAGTTGAAGGAGTAAATAAGATTCAAAATGTATAATAGATATTGTGAAAAAGGGAATGCTCAAAGGGAAGGAACAACTGGGATGGGGAAAGGAGAAAAGAAAGAAGGGAAAAGATACATATATGTGTGTGTATGTATATATGTACAAGATAGATAACTATACCACTAGTCTCTGTTAGTTCATCAAAAAAAACAGTTTGTGTTTTCATTGTTTGATTGTTTGATCATTTTTTCATGCCTAAATCTTGTAATCTGATCAACTACTTTGAAGCTAACAATATTAACTAGTGTTAATTTTCTATTTTTTTTGAAGTTCTGTGTTGTTTTTATCCTTTTGTTTTGTTTTGTTTTTAAAATAAAGAAAAAAGAAATTAAAGCATCAATAAGACCAAAGTCATATTGGACTTCAAACTGGACACACGGAACTCTCTCACATGCTGTTTCTTTTGTCCAAAATGCTCTTCCCCTTGTTTGCCAGGTCAACTCCAACTTTTTTTTTTTTTTAAGGTAGAGTCTCATTGTGTAGCCCAGGCTGGCTTCAAACTCATGAACCTTCTGCCTCAGTCTCTTGGGTACTGGGATTACAGAAGTGCACCACCACATCAGACTTCCCACTTATTCTTTACTCTCAGTTTAAGTGTCATCTTCTCCAGGAAGTCTTCTCTGACTTTCCAGATTCTTTTGATTGCCATCTTAGAGCTCCCACACACTCAGATACAGTGGACCCTGCTGGTTATTTGTGCTTTCAGATAGTCTCAGATACAGATTTAGCCCTTAAAGAGTTCTGGAAGGAACATCACAACATCCTATCCTATATAGGGTTAGCTGAGAAATCCTGGGCCATTGTCTCTCTAGGCCACTGAGATCTTCCTGTATACAGGAGAGAGATTCTGAAGGCTGTGTAGAGGAGCCTGAGCCTTCATTTGGTGATGTGAGTTACAGTAAGCCCTTGGGAACAAATTGAGTTGGTAAGTCAAGGGTCCACAGTACTCAGGCATGGTGTTATGGTTTGTGTCTAAGTGGCCCCCCAAGCCTCATGCAGTCACGGAGGTGGCTGAATCTAGCATTTGTGATTGATTCGTTGTCTAGCACTGGGATTGGTGGTGTAAATGCTGCACCCAGCCAGGGCTGGAGCTGGCATACTACATAAGGAAGAGAAAGGGAAGGAGGTGGGCTTTCCTCTTCTGCCCTTTTGCTCTTGTTGATTATGACCACCATGAATGACTGCCCTTCAGCCATACCACCCTGCCTTGGAGCCAGCTGAGTATGGACCGAAGCCTCCAAAAACTGTAAATAAACCTTTCCTTCCTTCATTTTGGGTGTCAGGTATTTTGTGTAAACAACTAGAGAAAAGTAACCAAGACACATGGTAAGGGCGTGTCTGCATTTGTCTGAAGCAGGAACTGGGTCTGTTGTTCCTTACCTGAAACTTGGTGCCCACAGAGTGACTCTCCTTTAGCAACTATGAATAAGAGAGGACAGCATTCCCCATGAGGTACCCATTTGTCTACCTCTGTACTCATCATTTTTAAACCATCCTACAAATTCAGTGCATTCCTCAAATCTGGTTCCAGAGTCCCCTCCACCACAAAGTCTTCCTGACCTCCAGATCCCTGGAGGGTCAGACTGACTGACCTTTGAAGAGCATCGAAACATCCATCATAGACAGACAAGGAGCCCAAAGGGGAAGCACCTGCCCCTGGCCCTCATCAGAGCCAATGGAGACAGAAGTCAGGCTTGTGTCCCATCTGGTCAAGGAAAGAGCTGCTGCGGAGAGTGACGATGATGGTGTTGGTCACCAGCAGCAAGGCCAGCAGCAGCTGGAAGACTGGATGTTGTTGCATGTATTGGATGGACATGTGGATAAACTCTTGCTTGTCCCAGGCATCCTAGGAGAAGGCAGAGACCTTCATTCAGGCAGGTGTCACCACAGGTGGCCTCTGCTTGGACATTTGCTCTCAGTGAGCCATGGGGAAGGGGTGTCCTGAGAGTCTGCTCTAGAGGTAAGGTGGCTGGAGATCATGCAGTGTAGGATGTGCTTAGAGGGTCGCTACTGACATCGCAGCCCAACCACACCTACCTTTTTGCTAATGATGTCATTGCTCTTGTGGCCAGGTGAAGGCCTGGTGCATGGCCCTCTGCAGGAGAGAGGAGTACCCTTGGTGCACCCACTGCTCCTGTCCACCCTAGGTTGCCAGCTCAGCAGGCAGCCAGGTAGGGGCCCCTTACAAAGACGCTCAAATGTTTCACTTTGTCTGCATCTGTCTCTGCTGCCAGCAAGCCAGTTACCCTTTCTCTTTCTCCTAAAAGAAACTTTGCTCCAGATGGTCTCACTCCCCTCCCAGAGAGATCATAGAGGCTGCCTTGACCTCCAGCCTTCTGCATTTCATCCAGGAATTCTGGCCTGAGGGACCCTGAAAGAGAGGGATGGAGCCCTCTGGTTGGGATCTCTCCCAAGTCCCTCAATCACCTGTGCAAATGGCACCCCGAAAGTCAATAATTTATGTTTAAGAAAAGTTTACATCAAGCTAACATAAAGTCCTTGGTTGACTCTTCTGATCATATAGTCATAGTTCATTCCAGTTGGACTACGGTGGAATGCTCCTTAAATGCTCATAATTTTCTGCAACTACCACTGTGCAGTAAAATCCATTAAATCCATTAGTTATAGATTAAATATTAAGTACCTGAAATTTGGACTGTTAGACTCAATAGTCATCTGTTGACAGATGAACAAACTAGAAACTGATTTTGTAGGGGACAACAAATAGTAAGGCAAAGGTCTCTACAATGGCATTTTAGCACCACTATTTCCTACACCTGTACCTGGGCAGCATAAACCTTCAGATATCTTAGAATATTCAATAAAATCTGTATTCAAGGGTCTGGACCCCTAAACTCTAGTGATCAACAAATAAGCAAACCTATTCTCGAACTCTGGGATCATAGTTTACCAACCCTTTTGGTCGGAACCTCTCATGCTGACACAGATACTTTAAAGCCAGGATTTTAAGATCTTTAATAACCTAGCTTGTCTCTGACTTAAATCATGTCTTTCAAATTAGTCTTTTGCTTAGAGTTTTCTGTGGTATGTTCTAGGTTGTACAGTTTTAGGTTTGACTGGACATTTTAGAGAAAAGTAAAAAAACCAAGATTCTAAACCAAACATTTAATAATCTCTTGGAAACCAGTGTAAGAAATTATTAAAACTATACTGATGAACATTGATTTCTGATTTAAATGTAAAAAGTAATTTTTCTGAGTATCATAACAAAATTTACTCTAGATCGGTTCAAAATTGCTAATTTGTATCATTAGGATTTTACACTCTATAGTTAATGAGTATTTTCTTTAATAGTAAAACATTTCTTACCCAGGTTATGATAAAATCCTGTGAATATTTCCAGGAATAAACTTTCAATGATGGTGACAATTCTATCTTTCCTTCAAGGTCTTCAAATACGTTATATAAATGCTAGTTTGAACTTTTTCTCCTCTATAGTTTTATCAAAATAAAGCCAAGTCAATCCTAATAAAAATAAATAAGTGTATAGATTTGATCAATAAATAAGCATTTATAAAGCAGTTTATATGTTTTTCTTTGGAACTAGTTCATAGAATGCTTGGAAGATACTGAATTTAATAACTGTGTATATCATTTATAAGACTCTGATCACCAAGAAGCATTTTTATTGCAGAGAAAGCGACCCAACAAGCATGAGCTGCTTTGGAATATAAATTAAGTGCAGGGTAAAAGTTATTTGAGAGGGTTCAGTGGAAAAATTGAAAACATTTTAGTTTTACCTAAGTAGAGAAGATTGAAAATTATTTACTTAATCTTCATTTATTGAAATCATGCATAGGATTATATATAAATGAAACTTGAAACTTTGACTTAATTTTCATTTGTTAATTTTTAAAATTAATGTTCTTTTACAATCATTATTGTATGGATTCATATGCAGTTGTAGGGAACAATAGAGTTCCTGGGTTCCCTTAACCCAGTTTCTCCAATGGACACATCTTGCAAAACTCTTGTGCAGTATCATACCCAGGACAGACCTTGATGCAGTCAACACCCAGGGCAGACTTGGCACAAGGACCCTTCCTGTGCCTTTTATAGCTGCACTCACCAGCCCAGCCCAACCCAGACTTCTGCCCTAACATCTGACAGTCACTAACGTATTCTCTACTCTAAAAGTTTGTCCAGTAATATTCTAGTAATATTACATAGAATCATATGGTATGATATCTTTTGGATTGCCTTTTTTTCTGTTTCATAAGAGAAATACTCAGCATAATTCCCTAGTGACTCATCCAAATGGTCGCATGTATTTAGTTTATTTTTATTTTTTGCTGATTAATATTTCATTATATATATGTATATATATTGGTTACCATTTGCCCATTAAAGGATAGCTAAGCAATTTCCAGCCTTAAGCTGTTACCAATACAGCTAGCTGTTATGAACATTTAAGTATAAGTTGCATATCTTTGAGTGAACATCAGTTTTTATTTCTCTGGGATAAATGTTCAAGAATGAAACTAATTCATGAATTTTTGAACATTATCATAGGCCAAGTAGTGAGCTCTGGAGAAGGAATGATATACAAATGTCTACTCTCAAATGGTGGCAATCTAGCAAGTTAATGTAGAAGGCACTGGGGTGGGGGTGGGGGCTTACAAAAGGTATGAAAAGTGCTAAGTGGATGAATGAAATACTCGAGGGGTGTAAATTGTCTGTATGGGAAAGAGCTAACTAAATTTCACCTGAGTTAATAGAAACAGGAAGAAATAAACACTGTTTTGTGCCCTTCATAGTAATTATGTGTTTTACCTTGACTCTGGTATGACCTGAGAAGTGGGTATTATTTAAGAGTGGTAACTGGTCTTTAAACATTATAAGTATATATGTGCTTATCTGGAACATGTGGTTTATTGTCACATTTAAGTCACTAGAATAATCTAAATGAAGACACATGTATTTTAACCTCTAGCCAAGCCTCAAAGAATGTCTTTGAAAAGACTGACTGAAGTTTCCAAGGAGCTATTGCACAATATTGTGCAGTACTGTTGTTTTCCTTTTTTCTCAAAATTATTAATTTAGTTATTTTAATTTACAATATCTGACAATTCCAAAATCTAAGTCACCTGTGGATCAGTTTCTATTATCTGATTTTTTTGCTCTTGTTTTTCATTCAACTGGTTCTTTTCTCTTCCAGCCTGGTAATTTTTGATTAAATGATATACACCTGATATTAAAATAAATATAGACTCTAGATAATGATTTATCCTCCAGATAAATCATTTAGCTCATCCTCCAGAGATGAAGGTTTTATTTCCTTTTGGCTGGCAGAGTATTAGATTTGCTTGACCTATTTAACACTGGTTCTTGAGGTTGGGTAGGACTGGTGTAACTTTGATTTGCCTATATTTTACACAGAACATTATACCTATTCTGGGGTACTATCTAAAAGCCTTGATTGCTTATCAGCACTTTAACCTTTATGCATCCTAAATTCCAATCTCTTTTCACAGCACCATGAAATTTTCTTAGCTATTGGGCCTACAAGTTTAATTTTACTCATTTGCATAGTAGCTTATCCTTTACACATATAGCTTAGACTTAAGCAAATGTCTTTTTAAAATAATTTTAAAATTTTATTGGCATATATTTGCAATTCATGCAGTTTGCAATGATCTTGGCAGTGGTTACATGTGCACATTACAGCTTATTCTTTTTTTTAATCCCCTTCTCTCCCCCACCCCGCCCCCTCCCCTTCTCCTCTGGTTCCCCTATCCCATTTTTCATACTTGTTATTATTTGTCTTAACTCATGTTATAGCATATAATGTTTACATTAATTGAGGTTATTAGGTTCCTGAACATGGCATAGCTTTACTCTTCGTGTTTCCTCTTCCCCTCCTCACCCCTGATCCCTTGAACCACTCTCCAACTGTAAGAGATGCATCTCCTCATCCCTTTCTCTCCATCCTTTATCATTTTCTCTGTTTGTACTTAGTCTCACTCAAATGACAGATACTATACAGCATCTAATCTTGTGTGTCTGGTTTATTTCATTTGACATTATATTTTCCAGGTGTATCCATTTTCCTACAAATGTGTAAAAGTTATCATTCTTTATAGCAGAGTAGTATTCCATTATATATAGATAGCACATTTAACTTATCCAATCATCTGTTGATGGGTATACAGGGTATCTTCAGGATTTACCTATGATGAATTTTGCTGCCATAAACATTGGTATGTATGCTTTACTGTAGTATGATGACTTAAGCTCTAGGGAAAGAGAAGAAAGAAAGAAAGAAAGAAAGAAAGAAAGAAAGAAAGAAAGAAAGAAAGAAAGAAAGAGGGAGGGAGGGAGGAAAGAAGGGAGGAAGAAAGGAGGACGGGTTCAGAGAATTGGAACAACATGCAGCTGGTCACAAGTTCACTTGCTTCATCTTTTCTGGTTTCTGAGCACACTGACCTGGAATTTCTGCCACTCAAGCCATGTGGCCCAGCCTGATCCCAGCTGCTCTGCCTCCTGCAACCAATGATACCAATCAAGCACCCACAGCCTCCTTCCCAGCCATAGCCTCTATGACCTGCATCCTTCTTCACACATGGACCTTTTCCCCAGGGGCCACTCCCCTACCTCAGGGCCTTTGCACTGGCTATAAATGATACTCTGCCTTCTTTCCCTTCCCTTTGCCATGTTAACTCCCTAGCTTCCCCAGATCAAAAGATAGGTTTAGGGGCAACTCCCCTGAAGTCCCAAAGTAGGTTAATTCCTTTGTTCATATTTGCATAACAGTCTTTAGTTTCCTTCATTGACAGGTGATCCGGACTTAGACATTATGTCACTGAGGTCTGCTTCCCCCATCATGTGGTGACTCCATGAGGACCGGAACAGCCTCTTGTTTGCACACGCCATGTCACTTGTGCCTTGCACGGTCCTGGCCCATATGTGGGACTCAAGAGATATTGGATGACTTAACAAATACAAGCACGCATTCATGTAGGAGTGAAATGATGTAGCAATTCTCCCGGTGAACAGACTACAACATCTCCAGGCAGCCAGCCTTGCGCGGGTTCTTTTTACTATATTACACCACATCCTTCTACTTTCCCTATCCCTATGCCAAGCCCAGGAAGTGCACTTAGGAGGCTTTTCCAGTAAAAATGCACCTCTACTGAAAAAACCACAATCCTGTCTGGAAAGCACTGTACGCCCCCAGAGCACTTCCTCCTGTTCACGGGTGCAGACTTCCACGGGAGCAGCCCTAGCTGACAGATCTGCGGAGAAAGATGTACCCCACACCCCCAGCCACGCACCCCAGACAGCAGCTGACACCAAGCCACCCACACACCCGAAGCCGCTGTGCAGACCCCGCCCTGCTCCCCTCCCGGGACCTGGTTGCTTCTCACAGCAAAATGCAGTCATAAAAACTGCTTCACCTATAATCCGCTCGTGGATAACTGGCATTTTTATTTTCTTCTCTCAGCTAGAGTTGTTTGGAATATTGTTTGAAAAGGTGTAGTAGGTAGTCTCTGAAGTTCCTTTCCAGTTCTGAAAACTGCTGCGAGATTTACTGAGTCTGAGATTTACTGGCTCTGCACTTAAGACGTTGCAGCCATTGATTTACAGCCCCTTTTCATTCACTGAGCTAAGCCAGACAGCGTCAGACTGCAGAAAAAAAACCAGCAACCCAGAGAACGCGCGCTTCAGTGGAAGAACAACATGAGCAAAGCGCCGGTCTCTTTTAATCTAGTTTAAACTTTTTATCCCCTAAACTACTGCCAAGTCGTGTCTATTAAAAAATACTTTAGTGGAGAGGCTGTGACTTTACCAAACTCACCCATGAATCATTTTGTCATATGAATAACTACCTTCAAATTACATCAGTTTTGTTTGCTGAGCCTTTTCAAAAACAAAAAACCATGTGCTTGCAAGTCTGATCATTATGGAATTAAATAAGTCTCACCTGTCTTTCCTTATCATTGTCAATAATCACACTCTGAGGACATATTCAATGAGTGTTTAGGTCCTTGATGATGTTAGGGGAGTACAGGACATGTAGACATTGTGTGGGTTTGGACATTTTGAAAGAGATTTGGAGAAAACTTACTGTAATTGGTGAAACTGAAACTTCTCTTTGGAGAGAGTACATCTCAAAGAATATGGGAAGCACATTCCAGGCCTCAATATAGAAATTTACATGACATTCTGGTGAAAAGTTTGGGCGGGATAAAAATAATGATGATAATGATGGAGGAGATGATGGAAGACAAAGTGGTAGGACGGGGTCAGATTAATAAATCTTGAACGTTAGGATAAGGAATCTGAACTTCACTTGACCCTAGGGAGCCATGTAAGTGTGTTCAAAGGAGGGTGATATGGGCACTTATGAAGTGCACTCAGGACCTGTACAAGGGCAGGTCTTAACTTTTCTATATCCTTCAAGGATCAAGTCCACAGTAAGGTGCCTCAAATTGAAGCATTGTTCTTTAACAATCCCAGTGGATTCTTTGAAGACATAAGATTGTGAAGTTATCAAATAAGAAACTAATTGAAAATTAATACTTCTACATTATGGGGTGACCCACATACACTATATTACAGCAGTGAATGTAAGTATGTAAACAGACGGAAAATAGTGTGATAAAATTCAGTTCACAAACTCAATTTCTTCCATGATTTTGAAAAGATGCAACTATGTGCAGGAAAGATGGTCACGGTCATATTTGACACCTGATGTAGTTTGAAAACAAAACCAAAATTTTGCCAAATGCTTTTGCTTGTGAACCAAATTATTCACAAGCAAAAGTGTTCATGAACTGAGGTATCACTGTGTACAGACCTGCCAGCAAGATGTAAAACTTTCTTATTGAGAAATTTATGAGCCAAATAAGAAGCATTGATGTGAGGATTCACATCATAACTTTTTTTTTAAGGTAAAGGTCTTTCTTTGTCCAAAGTGTATCAAACTCTTGTTCCATCCTTCTAAATTGGATAATTTACTGATCCTTATAGCTATTTAAGTAGTCCACACTCCACAGTAATCCACAGTGGGTTGATTATTTCCTTGCATTAGAGATAAAACAGGATATAATTTAAAGAATCAGTTCCCAAACAAGCTTGCAATTTTTCAAAGTTGAATAAGTGAAGACTACTTCCTAGCTATGATCCTAAACTCAGCTTCATTTTTCACTTAACCATTGAGCAGCTCTGGACAACACTGACATTTAATTAGGTATGCTCTTTTCCCATGTGCACCTTGCCAAGACACATGCCCCAGTTCCATGTGACTGCCTAGACCACAACATCCTCTCTGGGCAGGATTGCAGTGATGGGAAGGATAATACACCTCATGACTTTGAAGGGCAGTGGTCAGACAGGGGTTCCCACGGAGAGGGAATGCAAGATGTGGGTCACTTGGCCAGTCTCCCTACAACTTAGTGGTCCTTGATTCTTTGCTGACTGTCTGGGTCACACTTGGAATTCCTGCCTTGTCACATGGCTGGGTTTTACTTTCAGCCATTTGGGGGCCCTGTCTTGGTTACTTTTTTCTTGTTGCTGAGACAAAATACCTGATGCCCAAAATTAGGAAAGGAAAGGTTTATTTCTTACAGTTCTTGGAGGTTTCAATCCATATTCAGCTGGCAGCAAGGCAGGGTGGTGTAGCAGGGCCACCATTCATGGCGGCTGCCAACAGCAAGGCAAACTGGCAAGAGAGAGAAGATATGCCTTCTTCCCGTCCTTACACTGTATGGCGGCTCCACCCCTTGGGTGGGTGCAGCACTCACATCGCCAGTTCCAGCACCAAACAAACCAATCACGAACACCAGACTCAGCCCCATCCATGATTACATGAGGCTTAAGTGGAGGCCACCCAATCACACTATAATAAGCCCTTTATGTGTTGTTAGCTAAACAAGCAGCATCCAACTGAGATCAGGCTGGTGGTGTAGCATGTGGAATTGCACATGGGCGTGTCTCAGTCAGAGGATGATGTGATGAGGACTTGAAGTATAAAGCTAGAGCCAGAGGATTGAAAGGAAAGAAACAGATGGTAGTGCTTTAGCAGGTATATAGTTATTTCATCTCTATGTACTATATTTTCAATTGTAAAATTATAGAAAATGGTTTGTTCATTTCATTAGCCCTTATCAATGCAGTCTTTTTTTTTTCTTTTTTTTTCCTTTTTTTGAACTCAATGAATAGTTTCAAAAGACCTCTCTGTTCCTGGAAGTTGGAAGGATACATTTCCTAAAGGAAATAGGAGCTCAAAACGTATAGCTAAGAATGTGGGAGTCAACTCTTTGTTGCTGAAAAATAACCATAGAGCTGAGTTCATCATAACCAAAATCCTTCTGTAAATACAGAAAAAAGTTTCTTTGAAAGCAGTGAACTGAGTGTGTCTCCAATTCATGGCATTATAAGAGACTCCAATCTACACCAGTAGTTGAGGGCATGCAATCTGCAGAGTTCAATCTCTCATAGCTCTGTCTAGCTCTTTGGAGAGCAGATTTTGTCTATATGTAAGGCACTTGTTCAACCGTCATGAATAAACTGCAAAATCAAAGCAATCAATTTTTTAAAGAATGACTTTTTTAAGGTAACAAATTTAAGGGGAAACCCATTATAATTCTTTGATTTCTCATTTAATTTGTTCTATTACAAAATTCTAAAGAAAAACAGAGTACCTCAGAGTCCATGCACAATGTATTGATGCTACAGAATCACTTTTGCCAAATTAGGCTGGAAGAAAAATGATAATGGGAATGACATTTTAAGTATATTCACTGTTCAGCATGAATAAAGATGGGGGGAACAGGTGGATGGGGGACTCAGAAATTAGAAAGAAGAAGGCTGAAGGAACAGGCGTATGCAAGGAAACAAATACATATATACAAAAGTGATTGTGCTGAAAAGCAGATTTTATTTTCATTCTGAAAGAGCAACACATACATGGGATACAAAAGATCTGACCAGTCTTTCATTGATGCAAAATGTGTTTCTAAATATTTAGGGCATACTCACTGTACACAAACTGAGGAATTAATTTTTTAAAATTTTTATTAGTACATGTTTGTAGTACATAAAGGTTACTTTCCTTGTGGGGAGTTGACACATGTACATAACACGTCTCAATACTTTTTTCATCCTATTCCCTTCCCCTCACTCTGCTCTCCCTGTACCTCTCGGTCCCCTTCCTTTTTGCAAAAGATCTGTCTCCCTATTTGCTGTTATCTACCTTTAGTTTCACTCCTTATTTATATTATGGGTTTCTCATATAAGGGAAACTATGTAATATTTGTGTGTCCGATTTATTTCACTTAATATTAGGGTCTCACAGTACATCCATTTTCTTACAAATGAATCAAAATTATCCTTCTTTATGGTAGAGTGGTACTGCATTGTGTATAAATGCCACATTTTCTTTACCCATTCATTTACTGTCTAAGATTTAGCTATTATGAGTTGTGTGGCTATCAACATGAATATGCATGTGTCACTGTAATATAATGTCTTTAACTCTTTTTGGAAGAAAACAAGGAGGGAGAATAGCTGGGTCAAATGTAATTTCTATTTTTAGTTTTTATGAGGAAAGGAATTAATACATATTAAAAACATTTCATTTAGTCTAGATAACTCTTAAGTTGACTCAAGATAATGTATGTTAATAGAGAGTAGGTGATAAAGCTAATGAATAAAGTTTTTCTGAGTTTAGCTACAAAGGAATTTGGAGGAAAAATGAATTGAGATATTTTATTATGAATTGGCATATGTTACAAAACTTCAGCTCCCCATAATTTAGCAAATTAGAAACTTTGATCTTGTTAATGTGTGGAAGGCATATTGGGGAATGGTAGAATAATGTCATCTCAGTTCACACTTCAAGGACCTTAAAAGACAAAGTAGAAATTTCAATTTTCTCCATTGCCCATCTCTGTCCTCCGCATCATCACGCTGTTCTTCCAGAACCGACCTATAAAAGGCTGTTGATAATCACTTCTTCATCATTAAACTCTCTTTAGATTTCAAATTTTTAAAATCATTATTTCTCCATCCAAAATGAGTTTTCCATTTTTTGAGAATTTCATTTTTTAAAAAAGTTTGTGTTTGTGTTACTGAATTGAATTGCACTAACCTATACTTTCAAGTTCATGTTTTAATATGTTTGACATATAATGTGCGAACCCAGTTCTAGATCAGTTTAATTTCTCATTCTAAACATTGTAAACAACATTTTACAGTTGATGCAAGAATAACATTTAAAGTCTAGTTTCACCAGAAACTTTTCATCCAGAGATTTTGCTGTGGAGTATTATAGCCTTCCTCTATTTAAAATGGAAATGGGGTGGAAAAGACATAGTAATACACAAAATATCTCAAGTCTCCAAATTTGTCAGCTGCTTCTAAAGAGTTATTACAGAGACTTTAGTGATATCTCTGGGTACTTATTCCTGAGATGATGCTGGGCTTGAAAGGGCACTGTCAATTTACAGTTGCAAAGACTGTATTATGGGTAAGGATGATTACAGTGCTTTTCCCCTTTCCATGGATCACTTTTTTCTCCATAATGACTCAGTCCCTTTTCATTCCCTTCTACAATGTGTGTAATCAGGTCTTGAGTGTAAACTTCTTGGCTCACAGGTTGCAGAGAGTAACGATGCGGAGAAGACAGGAGAACTAGATATCTCAAAACTTCATTTGAAGGCAGAAACATACAAAGGGAGTGCTCCTGGGAACTCAAAACCTGTTTCCCTCCCCACCTGTACTAGTTCATATACATCTAACCTCCTCCCCATGTGGTTTACCCCTCAACCTCTCCCAAACAACTGACAAATAAGTCCAAACATCTTGTTTGAGTTGAGTGAGAAAGACAGGGTGCCAAGAAATCCCTGTGGCTGGACCAATGGAGAGGGCAACAGTCGCTGGTCCTTTACTCTGCCTCTGGCTAACATACCAGTGAGACTGGGTTCAATTTGCCTTTGGTGGACTATCTTTGCACAGTAATAGTTTAACCTCACTATTTTTCATGTGTTTCTGAAAAGAGTAAGAGAGAAAAGAAAGGAAGAAATTCGCACTTCAGTCTCCATCATAAATAACTCTCATACACTGGGATTGTGGCCGTCATGGCACCAATTTTGTTGTTGTTTTTTGGGTTTTGTTTTGTTTTTTGCAACATTCCATTCCCAGGAGGGAACTTGGTTAGACATTTGACAGCAGTGCCACAGGACTTACTTTTATGGTTGTATCAGTAACATTTTTCAAATTGAAAGTGTCTTATTCCCTGTACCTCCAAATGCTGACACTACTCTGTATTGATTATAAAATTTTAAACACACTTCCTAAACTCTCTAAGTCTTAGTTTGCTGTGCCAGTAATTCTGATTCCAAACATCTTTAACATACTCTGGGGACACAAGATAGAAACAGTCTATGGAGAGTGGTTTGCTTGTCAGTGAAACCAAGGGACATTTTCTCTCTTTCTATCCTAGTCCTTCTCTTAGCACCAGTTGGCAGGTGACCTGACCTTTCCACCTGCTGGGAAGGAAGGGATGAGAAGAACTCACAACGTGACTTTTTCCTTCTTTCTCACCTCATCCCTCTTCCAGTGATGTGCTAGTAAACATTTAACAACCAGCTCAGCGGGGCCAGGATAGAAAGCCTTGCTTTGGAGTCTTTGCCAACTTCTGGGGTGTAAATAGTCTCACCATAGCTGATTTCAGGCTACCAGTATGATGTCAGCTGGCTCACAAAATTCCTAAAATTTTAACAACCAGCTTGTGAAAATTGGTATAAACCAGCACCAACATATTACTGCACCTTATCATTCACAAAATGTACTTTTAATACTATCTACCCAATAAAAGTGTATCTGTCCAAACTTCAGATTCATAGCCCCAAATGCAAGATTTTCTGAAGGGGAATTTTACAAAAGCAAACATAATGTATACCATACATTATGCAATAGTCTTTCAATAGTCCTTGCACCACCAAAACAAATACCTTTGTATTTCTGCAGTTAAATGAATGGAAATTCACACTACATAGGATTTTTACGAGAGATGTTAAGTAGTCTTTGCGTTAGTCAGCACTCAGACGCTATAAAAATACCTGCGATAATAACCATGTAAAGAGAAGTGTATTTTGTCTCATGGTTCCAGAGGTTTCAGTCCCTGATAGGCTGACCCTGGCGCTTCAGGACTGTGGAGTATGTGGTGGAACAACACCGCTTACCTCATGGCCTGAAAGCAAAAGAGAGAGGAAGAAGAACAGGTCAGAATCCCCCAACTCTTTTTACAGGTTACTGCCCCCAATGATGCAAAGATCTCCTACTTGGTCTCACCTATTAAAAGTTCCAGTTTCTCTCAGTTGCATCAAGTCCTTAGGACCAGGACCTTTAGGTAACATTTACCCAAACCATTGTGGTCTCCATCCACTGCAGATGAAGATTTGTTGCCAAATGAAGTGAGCCCAGGGAAGGCTTTGCCACACACTATTTTTTTTTTAAAAAAAGAACTTTCTATTTGCAGAGTCATTGGATTTTAGAATGGAGGATGAGAAATGGTAGACTGTAGCTGTTTAGAGTATCACTTTAGCACAGTATATGTGTGCATTTTCCCATGAGCTATGTTCCTATGGCCATAAAAGAAGGTGACCAAGATGGAGAAATGAAGAGGCAAGGTGTGACTGAAAAATATAGTGAAAGTCTAAATTAAAAAAAAATGTTATAGTAAAAGACATATTGCCAGCCGGGCGTGGTGGTGCACGCCTTTAATCCCAGCACTCGGGAGGCTGAGGTAGGCGGAGCGTTGTGAGTTCGAGGCCGGCTTGGGCTACAACGCGGCGCAAGGCCGACCTGAACTACATAGTGCAACCCTGCCTCAAAAAAACCAGGGCCGGGAGTTTGGCTCAGTGGCTTAAGCGCCTGCCCTGGCAGGCGCAAGGCTGTGAGTTCAATCCCCGGTGCCGCAAAAAAAAAAAAAAAAAAGACATATTGCCATTAACTCCCCTCAAAATATTTCCCTATGCTTGGAATACACTTATCCTACCATTGTCGCAACATTCTGAAGTGGTTTTGAAAGTCCTCTTTCCTGAGTATCTTTAAAGAGGGTAATCAAAAATATAGTGAATGCAAAAGCTGGGACTGGGAAGATCCAACAAGAAGACAACTATCCAGCCTTCCTGGTTAGCAGCACAGGAGGTGCAAATTTCAGAAGGAGAAAAATCAGCACCTCTAGAGAAACCACTACACTGGGTCTGGGAGGATCTAACAAGAAGTCAACTAGCCAACCTTCCTGGTAAGCAGTGCAGTGGGTTCCAGGAAGAGAAAAGTCAGTGCCTCCCATGAGACTAACAGCGTGTGGGCTGAGAATAATACCCCCCACCCCCGTAAGCAACCCACTTCAGAGGACTGGCTAAGTTGATAGCAACTAAGGCACATAAAGCAACTAAATGCTTGTATTGTTTGGTTGATTTTGCAGACCTGAGGCCAGCAGTCTGCGCATCTCTTGGGAAGATGACAGTGTGCAATGTAGCAAATATGGGGGATTCCCTTCTATCTTGTCTTTGAAATCCAATATTGTTCTCACTGTTTTGCTTTATTCTGATTAATTGTTTTGCTTTATTCAATATTCTGTTTTGATTGATTTTATTCTGTTTTGTTTTTGGTTTGATTTTACTATGTCTGACGGAATGGACAACTATTGTGAAGATAACAAGATATACTATGATAGCTATTATTTTCCTAGTATCCTGCTTTGAAGTTCTATACCAATTATACTGCTTTGTTTTGATTGACTTTGTTCTGTTTTGTTTTGTTGGATTTTACTATCTTTAAAATAAAATTTAAAAAATATATAGTGAATGCAGCTGCCAGGTGCAGTCCAATAGAAAGACAGGTTTGTAAAAACATTTCACTGTGTCCTCATTCATCTTATTCACCATATCTGGCATCATGCAACCTCTGGATTTTCCTCAAAGCTAAAATGACCATGAAATATAAAGATTTTGAATTGATTCAGGACATCAAGGCAGTTATAACAGTGCAACTAATGACACTCCAGAATCACTTCAGATCAGGGAGTGGCAAAAATGATGGACTAATTGTGTTCAAATGGGGGAAGTATTTTGAGGAGGATTAATGGCAATGTGTCTTTTACTGTAATACATTTTTTAAAACATATTTAATCATTCATCAGATTTTTCTCTCACAGCCTATAGAATGTCACTGTATACTAAGCCTGACATGGTAGCACATTCCTATAATCTCAGCAATTGGGAGGCTGAGGCAGGATGATTGTCATGAGTTCAAGGCCAGCATGAAGTATATAGTCACACCCTGTCTCAAAAAAAAAAAAAATTTATCCCATGCATGTTATCTGATCATAGTGCCGTGAAACTAGAAATTAATGACAAAAGAAACTGCAAAAACTCCATAAACAGATGGAAATTAAATAATACACTCCTGAACACTCAATGAGTCACAAAGAAATTAAAGAAGAAATTAAACAATATCTACAATTGAATGAAAATGCAAATACAGATTACCGGAACCTGTGGGATACAATGAAAGCAGTCCTCAGAGGGAAATTTATAGCACTAAACTCCCACATCAGAAAAATGGAAAAAGCACACATAAACAACCTAATGCTGCATCTCAAACTTCTAGAAAAAGAAGAGCAAGTCAAGTCCAAAGCCCAAAGAAGGGAGGAAATTATAAAGATCAGAGCAGAAATTAACACAGTACAGACTAAGAAAACAATACAAAGAATTAATGAATCAAAGAGTTGGTTCTTTGAAAGAATAAATAAAATTAAAAAGTCCCTAGCCAACCTTATTTTTAAAAAGGAAAGAAAGACCTCAAATTCATGCAATAAGGAATGAAAAGGATGAAATCACTACAGACCCTGTGGAAATACAGAAGATCATCAATGCCTACTTCAAAAACATTTACTCTCATAGGTTTGATAACAGAAGAAATGGACAGATTTCTAGAAATATATGAATTACGAAAGCTAGATCAAGAAGATGTAAAACTGCTGAATAACCCAATTTCAGTTAATGAAATTGAAAATGTAATTAGAACCTTACCAATAAAGAAAAGTCCAGGTCCTGATGGATTCACAGCTGAATTCTATAAGAAATTCAAGAAAGACTTAATTCCAACATTCCTCAAACCCTTCATTGAAATTGAAAGGGAAGCAATTCTCCATTACTCATTCCTGGAAGCAGGTATTACTCTAATACCAAAATCAGAGAAAGACCCAACCAAAAAAGAGAACTACAGGCCAATCTCCCTAATGAACACAAATGCAAAACTCCTCAATAAAATACTGGCAAACAGAATGCAACAAGTCAGCAAGAAAATTATACACCACAACCAAGTGGGATTCATTCCAGGAATGCAGGAATGGTTCAACATATGCAAATCAGAAAATGTAATACACCATATCAATAGACCCAAAGATAAGAATCACATGATCATTTCAATAGATGCATAAAAATGTTTGATGAAGTCCAACACTCGTTCATAGAACCCTATGGAAAATCATAATAGATGGTATTTACCTCAATCTGATAAAAGTCATGTTGTAGTCAGGGGTTACAAGGAGAACAACTGCATACACAACACAGAATTTATAATACTGTTTTTTGATGGTCACCCAGAGTTAAACACAAAAAATTGCAGGAAAATCTGTCCACAGCACTAAAGACCCAGAATATTCAGCCAATGGCCCAGATCCCACAGCAATGTCCTGCATGAGTTCAGCTGAAGACCTGGAACCCATGACAATGCCTCCCACAAATCCAACTGGAAATCTAAGAGCCCATGCCAGTCAGTTTTATGGATCAGCACTGGGAAGGCCAAAGGTCAACAGTGGAAGCTAGAAAGTCTATGCCAGTGGAGTAAGGGAGCTGTACAGTAGGTTGAGGGTTCTACACTGGAGCTGAGAAGTCATGCTCAAAATAAGAACCAGAGCTCCCCTGAAAAGTACCACAGCCATCCTCAGCGACAATGAGGTCCCAAGCTCCTCAAATGATGAGAACAGTGGAATACAGGTCAAGAAGCCCAGCATGACAAGCTTCTCTAGCACACATCTTCCCCTCCAGAGCCAGGAAACAATGCTCAATGTGAGGAGCAGAACTCCCCCAAAGTGAACCATAGCTACTTTCATCAACGAGGTCCCGAGTGCATCCAATGATAATAGACAAATCCATATCGGGGAAGCCGGTATGACAAGCTCATCCAGGAGAACCAACGGCTCAAAACAGCAACACTTAAGAGAGCCATAATGCCTCGCTCTTCTTCTTCACATCTATTTATGCTGGCAACTTTCTTCAGGTGGGCCATCTACACTCAGCACCATGCTGATGTAATTCAGCTGGTGTTAAATTGACCACCAGTGTTTAATCCATAACAAGCCATCTATGACAAACCAACAACCAGCATCATATTAAATGATCAAAAACTGAAAGCTTTCACTCTAAAATCAGGAACAATACAAGGCTGCCCATTATCACCATTCCTATTCAATATAGTGCTAAAAATATTAGCCATAGCAATTAGACAAGAGAAATAAAAGGAGTAAGGATAGGAAAAGAAGTTAAATTATCATTTACAGATGACATGATGCTCTACATAGAAGACCCCCAAAACTCCATTGGAAGACTTCTAGATGTAATAACCAAATTCAGTAATGAGGCTGGATACAAAGTCAACACTCAAAAATCAATAGCATTCCTGTACACAAACAACAAACTCACTAAGAGAGAAATAAGAGAAGCCACATCCTTCACAATAGCATCCAAAGAAATGAAATATTTAGGAATCAATCTAACAAAGGAAGTAAAAGATCTATTCAGTGAAAATTACAATACTCTGAAAAAAGAAACTGAAGAGGCTCTCAGAAAATGGAAAGATATCCCTTGTTCATGGATAGGAAGAGTAAACATTGTGAAAATGGCCACTCTCCCAAAATTGTTATACAGATTTAAGGCAATCCCAATTAAAATACCATAAACATACCTCACAGATCTAGAGAAGTCATTCCTAAAATTCATCTGGAAGCAGAAGAGACCTAGAATAGCAAAGGCAATTCTGGGCAACAAAGGCAGGAGGCATCACAATCCCTGACTTGAAGTTATACTACAAAGCTACTGTGATAAAATCAGCATGGTACTGGAATCAAAACAGACTTGAAGATCAATGGAATAGACTAGACGATACATCCATAACTACAAACACACTCAGCCACCTTATCTTTGACAAATGGGCCAAACATGTTCACTGGAAAAAAGATAGTCTCTTTAATAAGTGATGCTGGAAAAACTGGCTTTCCATATGCTGTACACTAAAACTAGACACATGCCTGTCACCATGAACTAAACTAAAGTCAAAATGGATCAAAGAATTAAATATTAAAACAGAAACACTAAATCTGCTGGAAGACAAGGTAGGAAGAAATCTTGAAGATATAGGGGTAGGCAGAGAATTCATGAATAAAAATCAAACTGCATGGGAAACACTTCCCAGAATCAGTAACTGGGATCCTATCTTATTAAAAAGTTTTTGTATGTCAAAGGAAATCTCCAACAGAATGAAAAGAAAACCCATGAATTGGGAAAAATCTTAGTCAACTGTCCCTCAGACAAAGGACTTCTATCTAGAACATATAAAGATTAAAAAATCAGACTCCCAAAATTTAAAGACCCAGTCCAAAAATTGGCATCTGAGATGAATATACACTTTTCAGCTGAAGAAATACAAATGGCAAATAAATACATGAAAAAATGTTCAGCATCATTGGACATTAGAGAAATGCAAATTAAAACAACACTGAGATTCCATCTCACTCCAGACAGAATGACCAGGATCAAGAAAACCACCAATAACAAATGCTGGAGAGGCTGTGGGGAAAAAGGAACACTTCTGCACAATTGCTGGGAGTGTACACTGGTCCAACCACTGTAGAAATCACTCTGAAGATTCCTCAAAAAGCTGGGATTGGAAGTCCCATTTGACCCAGCTATTCCACTTCTGGGTATATTCCTAGAAGAATTGAAAACATTATACCACAGTGATATATGTGCACTCATGTTTATAGCAGCCCAATTTGTAATAGCCAAATCTTGGAAACAACCAAAATGCCCATCAACTGAGGAGTGTATGAAAAAGATATGATATTTTTATACAATGGAATACTACTCATCTATAAATAGGGATCACATTGAGGCTTTTATAGGTAAATGGATGCGACTTGAGACCATTCTCATAAGTGAAATAGATCAAACTCACATATGTGAATATCATATTGTCTCCCTAGTGTAAGAAACTGAAAGAATAAATAAGACACAAAATCTTCAATAAATATTGTGAAAGGGTAAGAAACTGCTCAAAGAGGGAAAAATAACTCAGGGAAAAGGAGAAAGGAAGGAAGGGAAAAGAAAAAAGATATAAATTTGTACATATACACTTAGAAACATAAGATGATTGTGTTTCTAATTCTATTAGTTCTTGAAACAAAACAGCTAATATTCATAGGATTAAATCAATTTTGCATGTTTATATCTGGTAATCTGAGTGACTCTTTTGAAGATAACTATGCAAAATAACAACCTTAGTGTCTTAGTCACTTTTCTTTCATTGCTGAGACAAAATACCTGACATCCAAAGTTAGGAAAGGAAAGGTTTATTTCTTACAGTTCTTGGAAGTTTTAGTCCATATTTAGCTGACTGCAAGGCAGGGTGGCATGGCAGGGCAGCCATTTATGGCAGCTGCCAAACAGCAAGGCGAACCAGCAAGAGAAAGCAAGACATGCCTTCCTTTCACCCTTACACTGTATGTCGGCTCCACCCCTGGGTGGGTGCAGCACTCACACTACCAGTCCCAGTGCTAGACAACAAACCAGTCACAAATGCCAGACTCAGCCCTGTCCAAGATTACATGAGGACTTGGGGGGGCGGACACAGGACCTTACCTACAACATTCCACCCCTGGCCCCACAAGGACTCATGTATATCTTTTGTACAAAAGATATTTAGTCCATTTCCAAGAGTTACCACAGTCCTAACAGTTTCAGCACTGCTGAAAAATCCAAGTCTCACCGGGCGTGGTGGCACATGCCTTTAATCCCAGCACTCAGGAGGCTGAGGTAGATGGAGCATTGCAAGTTCGAGGCCGGCTTGGGCTACAATGCAAGCGCAAGGCTGGCCTGAGCTACACTGTGCAACCCTGCCTCAAAAAAACCAGGGCCGTGAGTTTGGCTCAGCAGCTTACACACCTGTCAGGCAGGCAGGAGGTTGTGAGTTCAATCCCCAGGGCTGCAAAAACAAAACAAAACAAAACAAAACAAAAAAAAAAAAAAAAAAAAAAAAAAAAAAAAAAAAAAAAAAAAAAAAAAAAAAAAAAAAAAAAAAAAAAAAAAAAAAAAAAAAAAAAAAAAAACAAGTCCCAAACCTCCTCTGAGATCTATGGCAAACTCTTAACTGTAACCCTCTGTACAAATGAAAACAAGTTAAACACTTTCAAAATGCAAAGGCACAAGATACATTACCATTCCAAAAGTTACAAACAGAGGAATACAAAGCATTGGAAGCAAAGCAAGTCCAAAATCCAGCAGGGCAAACATTAAGTCCTGGAGTTCTATGCTCAGCATCTGAAGCAATCTGGTTGCAAGCTCAAAAGGCTTGAGTGATTCCACCCCTGTGGCACTTCCAGGGGCTCTATTTTTTT
>RJWM01001568.1:0-37327 GCA_004363535.1 Dasyprocta punctata
CTGGCGAGAGAGACAGGAAGCCGGGAAGCAAGCAAGAGGAAGACCCGCCTTCCCTTATACTGTATCTCAGCTCCACCCCTGGGCGGGTGTAGCAGTCACGTCATTAATCCTGGTGCTAGACAACAAACTGATCACAAGCATCAGACTCAGCCCCATCAAAAGTATGAGGACTTGGGGGTACATAGCATATCCTATACAGTCTGCAAGCAGGTCTTTGATAGGATATTTGAGTAGAAATGCTGCCACTTTCTCATTTCTCTACTGAAGAGACGTGAATCTGATTAGAGTTATCAGTTTAGGGAAACTTTGATGAAAAATGCAGGTTTTAAAAATATGGTCTTGAGTGGTAATGAATAAGCCTAATATAATATCTCTACTAATAGCAGTATTCTAGGGTTATCCAATATGTAGATAAATAATAAACTTGGTAAAATATGCACACGATCCTTCTCAGTCTTGTTAGTTAACTTGCAGTTTTTCTGCCACTTTTTATATTTTTAGAGGTACATTCTTGTTGACAAGTCAAGCTGTCCCTGTTTCCTGCCTAAAATCTTTCTACTTAGTGCTTTACTTCTTAGTGTCATTTCTTAAATCTGATTCTTTTCTTTTTTTAAACCATCTTAATCTTTTTAAGTGTACACTTCAGTTGCATTAAGTACATTAACTTTGTTGTGCTATCATTGCCTTCATCCATAGAACTTTTCATCTTGCAGAACTGAAACTCTTCACCCATTAAACAATAACACGCCGTTTCCCCTTTACCCCAGCCCCTGGCAGCCACCATTCTACTTTTTGTCTCAAGAATTAGACTACTTTTGGTACTTCATGTAGGTAGAGCCATATAGTGTTTGTCCTTCAGTGACTGGTTTATTTCAATTAACATAATGATTGGATCTAATTCTTATTTTCTTGTTTCTAGCTCTGTTCCACATTAAAGACACATTTCCTACAGAGGTGTGAAATCTTTGATGAATTTACATTTTTACATGTTGAGTATCCCTTACCCCAAATACTTGAGCCTAAAAGTTTTTCATGTTTTGATTATTTTCAGATATTCGAATAGTTGCATATACATATGAGATAGCTTGTGGGCTACCCCAGAGTCTAAAAACATTTATTTATGCTGCATATACACCTTATACATATTGCCTGAAGAAAATTTTATACAATATCTTCAGGCACCTCTGTTCTGATGTTGACTTGTCACATGAGGACAGGTATAGAATTTTCAACTTGTGATGTCATATTGACTTTTAAAATGTTTTGAGTTTTGGAGCATTTTGGATTTCAGATTTCCAGATTGAGGATGTTCATCTTCTACTATATAGTTTATAATGAACAGATTTGAATATGGATCCCAGTGTACCTTAATGTAAATATTGTAAATTCTGATTACTAGGAGTTCTTCTCAGGGAAGATTCCTTGTATAAGAATACCTCCTTTTTTGAGTCAGTCATTTCTAATTCAAAATATGGCACAGATATCAAATTGTCAGAGCCTGTGTCCTAACTGTAAGGAAGATGAAGGGGAAATCGATTTTTTTTGTTTTTTTGTTTTTTGTTTTTTTGTAAATCCAAAATGGCTACTATAATGTGTTTTAATATCTTTGAAATAGCTGCCCATGCCATCGGATTCAATAGAATCAAACAAAACAAAACAGTATAAAACCCAACCCAACAAAACAGTGAAAATGATACAGGACTTCAAAACAAGACAGTAGGGAATCAACTGTGGTCACCACCCTCAGAAGGAGATACCCCATGGATGCTACACTGTGTATTGCCATCCTCTGAATAGATAATCAGACTACCAGCTTTAGACTTGCAAAGTCAGTGAAACACTAAATGTTACAAGCATTAAATTGTTTTCCATCTCAATAATCATTATTGCAGCCTGTGTTTCTCCAGATCAGCCAGTCACTTATGCGGGGGAGGGGTTGACTCTTCTTGTTTCCTAGACTATGTGCTGGAAGGGGCTGGCATCTGGCTCTCCCCGCAGCAGCCCGCTCATGACGCCAGTTCACAGGGAGGACTTGCTTCTTGTTGACCTCTTGTTCTCTTCTCCTGGAGTCTGCAAATGGTGCTGACTCATGGGAAAAGACTGGCATCTGGCTGTCCCCCCAGTGGTCCATGCATGGCGCTGATTTGCAGGGAGCGCTTGCTTTTTGGTGACTTCTTGGTCTCCCCCTTTAGTCTGCAAATAGCACTGACTCATGGGAAAAAGCTAAGGTCTGGCTGTCCTCTTAGTGGCCCGCACAGAGCGCTGATTCACAGGGAGGGCTTGCTCTTTGTTGACTTCTTGTTCTCTTCCCCCATAGTCCACAAATGGCACTGACTCACGGGAAAAGGCTGGTGTCTGGCTGTCCCTGCAGTGGCCCATGCGTGGTGCCGATTTGCAGAAATGGCTTCTTCTTGGTGACTTCTTGTTCTCTTCCCCTGCAGTCCCTGTTATTGGTTTTTTAATAATGGGAAAAGGATCAAGGTAGGGAATTCTGCAAATACATAAGAATGGTAATACCGAATTTACCTGCTTTTTAATTATATATAAAAATATGTTAGTATCCCAAAATTGGAATCTGAGTATTTTTCATTTGTTTACTTTGATAATAGAAAAATAGTATCTGGTTGTTCTAGTTTTCATTTTTTTATAATTGAGGCTGGGCATTGTTTCGAGTTTTTGATTGTCCATTTATTAATGTATTTATGTTTCTGTGAACTGTCAATCTGTAAGCTTTTAAAAATAGAAGTACTCCATTTACCAGTGCCCTTGATTAAATGACTTTAAAGGAGTTCTCTTAGTTACCCTGTATCTCTGCGGTGTCACTAATATAGTTCCATTATTGTCCTTTGCCTCCAAATATACTGAGGTCTACCTTGATTTAAAGGGCTTTTTTAGATACTATTCTATTTCTTTCCTTTGACTTCTGTACTTATCTACATATGTATATACACACACATATATGTATATACTATGTAGAAATGTACACATTTTCTGTTATCTACTTACATATTTACTGGGAGTTTAAAGCATTGGCTAATGTGACTGTGGGAGCTGACATCTACAGGGTAGTGCTACCCAAAAGATTGGAAATTCAGGTAGTAATTGATGTTGTAGTTTTGATTCTGATGGACACTCAGGCAGAATGTCTCTGTTGTGAGCTGAAGGCAGAATCTCTTCTTCAGGAGACCTCTGTCTTTGCTCTTAAAGTTCTCAACTGTTTGAATGAAGTTCACTCTTGTTCATACAGAGGAATATGTTCTACTTAAAGTCAACTGGTTATAAATGTTTATCACTTGTAAAAGTAACATTTATAGCAACATTCAGACTAGCATTTGCCAAAAATATAGGCATCATAATCTAGCCACCTTGACATATTAAATTATTCATCACAATAGGCATCCCAATCAATAAGTGCTTTGGACACTGGTATAAGAACTTTGTTTTAGTGCTGAATGAGATAGGTTAAAACAGTCATATTGTCTGTCATTACATAGATTGTTGTGGGTATAAGAGACCAATTGGGCGCTATTGTAATAATTCTGGTTAATAGTTGAAGCCATGCGGGCTGGGGTCATAGCGGGGCGGGTTGTCTTAGTTTTCTCTCATTGCTGAGACAAAATACTTGATATTGCTGAGACAAAATTCCTGACACCCACAGTTAAAGAAGAAAAGGTTTATTTAGCTCACAGTTTACAGAGGTTTCGGTCCATTGGCTGGCTACAAGGCAGAATGGCACCTGGTGGAGGGACAACAGTTCATGGTGGTAGAAGACAGCAAAAGTAATGAGCAAAAGTAACAAAAGAAACAAACCTTTTTCCTCCCTTATATTGTATGCAAGCTACCCACCATAGGGTGGGTGTAACACACCCCATATCCCAGCAGTAGACAATGAACCAATCACAAACTTTAGATTTTGCCTCCTTTAAAAAGCCTGCCCGTATGACCACATGAGGCTTTGAGGGTGATAAAAGGTCATATGTTTTGAATATACAAACAGTTTTTCCAAACTGGATTTGGGATACGAGAGAAGAGTCTGTGATGAGTCTGAGATTTCAGTCGTATGCATCTGGAAGAATGGAAATGCCATTTACCAAGATGGATAACACTGTGGGAAGAGCAAAGGTAGAGAAAAAATTAGAGGTTTGATAGAGATCCTGTTAAGTTTGAGATGATTGTTAGAAATGCAGACAGAGTTGTCAAAAAGTTAGTTCAGCAGAGAGATGTTAACTGGTGACATGAAATTGAGAGTTGTTGCTATACCGTGAATATATTTGAATTGTAAACCATGAAACTTTGTGAGTTCACCATACCAACGAGTATAGACACAGAAATGGTACAAGGTCTGAACTCAATATTTAAGGGAATATTAGGAAAAGTGAGCAATTTGTTGTTTCCTTTTTCTGCAATTCTTTTCTTTCTCTAAACTGCCTATTGAAGTAAATGCTAACATCATTAGCGAGGTTGAAAAGAAATCGCTAGAGTTCTGTGTGCGGTTAGCAAGATTGTTCCTTTTTCCCCTATAAATTTCTTTATCAATATTACAACCCCCCTAATAGGACAGTTTGAAGAAAAAGGATAGAATTTAGTTTGATTACCCACTTTTCTAGAAGAGACTTTGGGACCATTTCATCATATTTTACATCCCTATTGACTTCCGCCTCCACATTCAGGAGTCCTAACTCTCAGCATTAGTTCGTTATTAATTGTTGATAAGAGTAGCATAGAGGGGCCGGGGATTTAGCTTAGCAGCTCAAGGGCTTGCCTGGTAAGCATGAAGTTGTGAGTTCGAGCCTCAGTACCAGAAAAAAAAAAAGTAACATACATAAAATTTTATGCTTTATCATGTAAACATCTTAGTAGGTAGTATTGGACTAATAGGCCTCTCCATAAGGTCAAATATCTTGGTTCCTATTATCTTGTTGTCTATGATCTTGATGGTATGGTATGAGCAGTGTTATTCTTCCAAGTTTTAATTTGCTCGTTAGGCTGTAATTTTATTTCTCTTCTCTCTCTTCTCTTTGGGCATATCTTTAGAACCCAGGGAGCACAGAGCTACATTCTCAGCCCTTTTTAAACAAAAAAAATTTCTGAGACGAGATTGTGCTAAGTTGTCCAGGCTGGCCTTAAACTTGTGATCCTTTTACCTTAACCTCCCAAGAAGCTGGGGTTATAGGTGTGGGCTACCATGCCTGATGATTTTATATATAATTTTTACAAGAGGTGATGAAATAGCTTTCTTTGGTATCACTTTTCACATTGTCACTAGAAGTAACCATTACTTTGGGGCAGTGTACTCCTCATAGTATGTAAAACCCAGATTAGGCCAATAAGGTTGATAGTGTTTCTGAATTTTAGAATTGTTAGTGCCTTAAGTGGCCATTACTGAGTTTTCAGACCATCTGGGATGTTCTAGATGACCCTTAAGATTCTCTTACAGTAGCAGGGATGAATGGATGTAGAAGGACAACCAGCCAGGAATTTCCCACCACTTGACCTAAACTGTTAGGTCTTCACCACCTAAATCCTTTTGGAACTCGTAGTATGTCGATAGACAAATCAATGTCTTCAACCTTCATTCTGAATGATCCCTTTACTTTCATGATCCCATTTACATCAACCAGATGTAAATCAGATTGTTTACTAATGTGTTCAACTTTCTAGCACTGTGACAAAATACTTAAGAGAATCAACATAAAAGGAGTAAAAGTTTATTTCGGCTTGTTGTTTCAGAGGTGTCAGTTCTTTGCTTCTGGGTCTGTGGTGAGGCAGAGTATTCTGGCAGGGAGCACAAAGTGAATCATAACTGCCCACCTCATTGTGGCTGGGAAGCAGAGAGAGTGAAAGAGGAAAGTGTGGTGTCCCACTTCAAGAGCATACCCAAGTGACCTAACTTTATTCTACTAGGCTCTACCTCCTAAAGGGCCTACCATCTCTCAGTAGTGCTACAAGCCAGGAGACCAGGATTTCACCTTATGAACCTTTGGAAGACACTTAAGATTTGAACTGTGATGCTTCATGAAACTACTTTTTCTGTAGAAATCTCAGGTAGGGGCTGTTTTGCCTCCCAGGATCGCATTGTGCCAAAGGACCTTTTTTCTTATTACTGTTTCTGGAAGGTTGATTCTTTCTCCTTCCTATTTAAGACCTAATCCCTTGGAAACAACTCCTACCAGGTTAGGGTTAGGGTTGGTATTCACCTTCTATTTTTACAGTCATCTGCCCATGTCTTTGCTATTTCTACTCATTCAATGAATATTGTAGCACCTACGTAACTGTCTCTGTCTCCCCCTCTGTTTATATTATTCTCAGTGATTTAAATATCCACATATCAGCTCAAAACCTCTGTCCTCTCAATTCCTTGACGTTGGCCACCCACTTCTTTGTTCATAACTCCTCCACTGCATTCTCAGTTCATTTGGAAGAAAAACTGGAGCTTTTATTGTGACTTTCCAAGAGCCTACATAACTTGTCTTCCTTTCTTTCCTGATTTTCTGCTAGTCCTTTTATTCAGTTTGTTTTAACCACACCAACCTTGGTATTTCACTGTCTTGAAGGATAGGTGGCTAGTGTATTTAGAAAGTTAAGGAGTGGGGGATGTAGTGTAGATATTAGTGGTAGATATTTTCTAGGGGAGAAAATTCTTACTGAGTTCTTATATATAGAATGTGCAAGGCCCTAGGTTGAATTCCCAGAACCACAAAAAATCCTATGGAAAGTTAGAAGGAGTAAGTGTAGGAGCAGAAAGATCATTTCTAGACTTCCTGCAATAATTGAGGCAGAAGGTAAAGGGGTAGTTTTGGACTATGATGAAGGACCTGGGAAACAACTAAATTTGGAGTATATTTTGGAGATTGGACTGTCAGGTTTTACTAAGCACTTTTTTTCTTCTTAAGCCTCATAAATATTGACAGGAAAAGCCGGGCGTGGTGGCGCACGCCTTTAATCCCAGCACTCAGGAGGCTGAGGTAGGAGGAGCGTTGTGAGTTTGAGGCTGGCTTGGGCTACAACGCGAGCGCAAGGCCAGCCTGAGCTACACAGTGCGACCCTGCCTCAAAAAACCAGGGCCGGGAGTTTGGCTCAGTGACTTAAGCGCCTGTCTGACAGGCACGAGGTTGCGAGTTCAATCCCTGCTGCCGCAAAAAAAAAAAAAAAAAAAAAAAAAAATATATATATATATATATAGAGAGAGAGAGAGAGAGAGAGAGAGAGAGAGACAGGAAAAATGACAATTTGTAAATGATTTTTAGTATCAGAGGCATAGTTGCTGGTTCATGTTCCCTATGTAAAGTTGCAAAGGTATCTACAACCTAGAAATTTTCTATTATCTATGCTATCACACTACCCCAGTACCACTGTTAATCAGATGTTTAGTGACCACTGCCTTTGAGTAGGTAAAAACACCTCAAGGCATTCAGGTGGTTCCTTGAATTTTTGCCTTATTCTGTTCGGTCCTATATCAAAATGCACATGTCATCTATGCAGGTGATGTCAGATAAATGGAAGGCAGGAGGAACATCTTTCTGAGCAAGGGAGAATCTTCCCAGAGTTAGGATTCAACCTTCTCCTTTTTTAATTCTTTGGCACCATATTTCTGAAAGGTTGGTGATTTCATTTTTATAATAACCATACTGCATTTACCATAAAAGGGATTAGAATTTCTTATCATAAGAAAGTAAGATTTCAATTTGAGGTTTTCTGATTTAGAATACATTATGCTTTTGGCAAGATCTTTTAAGTTTCTGATTTGTTACTATTATATACATTCATATAGATGTATTTTTTCTTATCTGTTGCGCTTGTCATTTCCTGAAGCAATAATTTCTGACTTTATTCTTTTAAAATCTTTGTAATCTGAGTACATTTGAATTATAATGAGCAAACTGCCTTTTATAAAACATAATTGGAGACCATCTGATGGAAGAGAAAGGTTTTTGTTGTTGTTCTGTGTGGGTTTTGTTTGCCTTTCTCTCTCTCTCTCTCTCTCTCTCTCTCTCTCTCTCTCTCTCTCTCTCTTTCTTTCCTACTTGGGTTTGAATGCAGAGTCTTTGCACTGGGCTTTGCACTATCCACAAGTGTTTTCCTTTAAAAAATAATTAATTAATTAATTTAAAATGTTTCAGACAGGAGACAGGGTTTCGGTAAATTCCTAAATTCCTGAGACAGGTTTCCAACTTCCAATCTTTCTGCCTCAACCTCCCAAGTTAAGGAGTTTTAAGAAAGGTGGAAAACTCCTAAGGACAAAAAAAATGAGTTTGTGAATTGTGCCTGGGATAGATTATATTCTGCCTCTGGTTGTGCTACCAATAGTTTTCATGTTTTGTCTTTGTTTTCAGTATGAACCCTAAACTGCCCTCAAACTTGCAATCCTCATACCTTAGCCTCCCAAATGCTGAGATTATAGGTGTGCACTACCAAGCCCAGCTTCAGTTTCAGACTTTTGAAGGTCAAGAGAAGTCCTTCAAGAGTTCTAGAAGAGAGAAAGGCAAAAAGAATGCTTTGAAATATAGCTGTATTTATTCCTGGCTGATCTAAAAGTCTTTCTGGATTATGGGGACAGATATTTTCTAAGGGAGAAAATTCTTACTAAATTTTTATATATAGTAAGCACAACTCCTTTAATATAGTTAGAAATAGTTTTCTACTTGGAAAGGAGTTTTTTTCCCCCTTTAATTAATTTTTATTTGATTTAATTTTTTCTTATTTAGATTAGTGCTATTATTCAGAAAGAATTCTGTAAATGCAAATTGGACTCAGACCGTTTAGCATTTTCTTGATATGTATCTTTTGATTATGTGGTGACTTAGGGGATGTTATTTTTCTTTTTGCAAGTTTTCATTTGGCAATTACACTATGATTCTTATACAACTTTTTTTTTTCTTTGTTAGATGGCCTGTCATTATGCCTTGAACTCCTGTACTTAAGCAGTCTTGCTGAGTAGCTGAGACTAGAGTCGTGTGCCATCCTGTCCATCTTATATAACACCTACAAGTTATCTATTAACCTCCTCCTTAACTAATTCATTTGTTTTTCACATTGCCACTGTGGTAGCTGCAATTGTTGGGCAGTATCTTTACTCAAAAGAATGTAAATTCTGGATTGGACCACTAGGTTGATAATGTGTTATTATCATTATTATTCTAGAATTAAGGCTCTTAAAATATAGTTTTGCTCTCTATTAAACCATATGAATTTAGTTGATAACCATTAGACAGAATCAAAGTTGATATGTGATTTCAGAGTTCCCTTTATGCAGAACAACCTTTGGATATTCTTTACTTGACCAGATTTACTTAGTGGTGTTCTAGATTTGTAGGGCTGTCTCAGGCAGATTATAGAGGACTTCTGGAGTTCAACCCAAGGTTCTCCGTCGCCTCTTGACAGGATTAGCACATTCACTAGTTTTCTTCCTCTTCCTGTATACTTAAAGCCAGAAGGACTAAAGTTATTGTAGTTCTCCTTGAGGTATTTTATGTGCTTTTTCTTTTTTCTTTTTCCTGTGCACATATATTTGTCTTTGCTGCTCAGTTATGTTTTTTCTCCTTTTATTGTTGCAGTGAATACAATCAAGTGGCATCTTAAAATTTTACTGGAAGTGGAGACATGAGACTGAAGATATCTCTTTTAAAAGAACCCAAGCATATCCTTTTAATATTTACAAACCTTATTGTTATCATCTGATTATACTATTATTAAAAATTTTTTTCCAGTTTGTACTCTAGAGAATAGATTGATTTAAAAAAATTTGTTTTTGTAGTTTCTGTGCTGCCAAAGCAAGCATTTTTCATTTTTAATAGTAGTTTAGCTGTTATTTTTGAAATATTTGAGATCATGTGTTGTAGGTATATTTCTCCAAACTCTTTATTCTAATTCTTACTTTCAAATTCTTACTCAGGTGTTTTCCTTAAGTGCTTAAAAAGTAGTATTTGTTTAGTTTAATATATTTTTAAAAAATATTTAATTTATTAGTGTGAACTAATAATTGTTGAATTTTTGCACTCTGTAGAGGACAAGCTAGGGAAAGCTGAGCAGTGAGATTCTGTTATTTTACAGGGGAAGGGTGGCAACGGTTAACATTTCCTCAAATACATGAATGTATTTTGTCAGCAGGAGTCTTCAGTAATGTGTCAAGATGTGACTGCCTCCACTGTCCTCATTCTTATTTAGACTTCTCAAAATACTATTTGTAGACTTTATTAGGTCTGTTAAGGGGTAAACAAATTGAAAGTGAGAGGTGAGGAATTTTTGTAGCAGTTTGTCATTATTATAACATCCAGACATAAGCTAATTTGTTTTAATTTAAAAAAATTATTATTTTATAGTGCTGAGGATTGACCCCAGGGCCTCAAACATGTTAAGCATGTTCTCTACCACTGAATCACATTTCCAAGACCACACTTTAATTTGTTTTTTTTTTTTTTTTTTTGGTATTGGAGATCAAACTCATGACCTCACACTTGCCAGGCAGGCACTTATGCCACTGAGCTAAATACCTGGCCCTACACACTTTAATTTTATAAAATGTTAATTTTCAATGGATTCAAAATAAAGACGGCATGGTCATTTATCAAAAATAGAAAGTGCTGATTTAAACATCTGATAAAACCTTTTGAAATTTATATGTGTTTTCATTTGTACTATTTTGTCTAATTATTTAACTCTTAAGCAAAGATTTATTTCCTTTTTAATGTGTACTCTCAAGAATTTATACCATACACAATTTTTTTTGTTTTTGTTTTTGTTTGTTTTTTGGGTCAGTGTCTCATTATGAAGTTTAGGCTGACCTTAAACTCATTATATAGCCAAGGCTGATCTTGAACTCACAGTGATCCTCTTGCCTCAGCCTCCCATTTGCTAGGGTTACAGATATATTCCCCCACGCCCAGCCACACAATTTTATAGATGCCTACTATTTGCTTTTATGTTTTGAAACTCAAGAATAACTCTTTTTAGAATTTCTTGATCTGGCAGTCCTCTAATTTCTCCCATTATTTTAAATGACCTATTTGATGACCTTCTTGCACATCTGATGTATTTATGGTGTTTCATAAAAAATAATGTCTTTTGATTTGGGATATGCATGTGTATCTCTCCCTTTCTAGATTTTACTTTATTCCTTTATAACTTTTCGAAACCTTGTTAGGAATATAGCAATTATATTGGAGCAGTTTTTCAGTCATGGTCTAGTGGTCATTTTCTTAACATTGTACTTCAATTAGGAGTGTTTCAGTGCCACTGTAATACCTCTTTATGAGGACTCTTAAGGACTTTCTATAATCTTTTAATCTTTCTCATTTTTTTGCTTAATCTACCATATTTTGAAATAATAAATCTTAGACCATCTCAAGATAACTGTAGCACATTGTTTGTTTCCTTGGAAAAAATTTAATTGCTCAGATAAACCAAAAAAGCATTGAGAAAAGAGATTAAAGAGATTAAAGTAAGAAGACTGCATAATAGTAAGAGAGGAAACAACCCAACCAGGATCGACAGGTCAATGTAAAAATGCCAATGTAAACAAGAAAAAACAGCCTATATAAAAGACAAACTGAAGTGCCTTCTCTAGGTATACAGTTCTGTTTCAGTTAGTAGCTTGTCCTGATGGAGGATGTGAGGGCTACTTTAGCATCTTAGTTAATGTGGAAATTCTTCTGATACTTCATAACTGACAAATTATGTTAAATAAAGGGTTTTAGAGATCATATTTTATTCCCAGCTATGCATCTGATGGGTATAATACATTGTAGAATTATATTTTGACTTTAATATTTAAAAGTTTGGTATTGTCAATTGAAAATAAATAGTGAAAAATAGGTGGAAAGTTTGGTAAGGTTTAGCTTAAGCTATTAAGCCATGATTTTTTCCTCTAGGTGAATTGTTCTTATAATGTGAGATTTAAGAAGGTATCTTTCAGTCATCTTTTGATAGCTGATTTTTTAAAAAACTTGCCAAAATAATACATCCTTTCTAATAAATGATACAGATCTAGCATAGTTCTGGTTTTTTTGTATGTATTTCCCAATACTTCAGATCATTTCCTACCCTTTGATCTATTGGGTTTCTTTCATGTATCTTTTGGCTGTATTTAAGAAATATTTTGTAACACAAATTTAAAATTTTTATGATGCTAAACTCCCCCACCCCCATCTTTGGCATCTGACTTTTTTCCTTTCTTTCTATTTGGATAACAGCTTTCATAGATGCTTAATTTCCATTATATGGAAAAACATGGAAATCATAAAATGCAAACTACATTTAGAAGCTTGAAATCATTTGACTTACTTTATCCTATAATGTACATCTACGAATTATTTTATTAATTTTTTTGGAGACTTTTTGTGTTTTATGCTTTCTTAATATGGCATCACATCAAGAATTAGTAAGCTGTGTGGGCTGGACTACTGCTGAAGAACTGTATTCATGTAGTGATGATCACCAGATAGTGAAGTGGAACTTGTTAACCAGTGAAACAAGTCAAATAGTAAAGCTCCCTGATGATATTTACCCTATAGATCTTCACTGGTTTCCAAAAAATTTAGGCATAAAGAAACAGACTCAAGCAGAAAGTTTTGTTCTCACAAGTTCTGATGGTAAGTTAATGTTATGATGCTCATCTTCGTACTTAAAAGACATAATATATTTGTATGACTTGTGTTTTGAATTGTTTTATAAAACTGATATTTGTGGATCTATATACTTGCACCCACACATTTTATTCATGTCCTGTGTAGTCATTTGATTTGTGTTTGGCCATAGAACTACTGTTATGGAAGAAGTGAATTGAACTGGGTTATAGCAGGATTGAATCTAGGCCTTTGACTTTACTTTCATTGTGCTCTTATGAGTCAATTTTAGCTGTCATCACAATTTTGGTTTCTAATTTCTTCACATGTGACTTAATATCAACACATTTAAAAAACATGGATACACTTGTTCATTTAGTCAGTTATCTCTTAAATATATCCTTTATTTTCTAGCACATATTAATTTCCAGTTACAGAGTTAAAGATTTATGTAATTTGAGCATAGTTTTCCTATTAGTGAATTGAATTTAAGTAATCTTTTTATTTTGGTTTCTTAGAAATACTTGAACTATTTTTATCTGTATTATACTTTGTCTACTCTAACAAAGGTACACCAATTATGGATACATTCATTGTAAGTAACAAACTTGGCAAATTTATGTGCCAAGTTTTTTTGTCTGTTTGTTTACCAAACTCTGGGGATAGATCTTCAAACTGCTTCAGACCTCACTGTTCTCTCTTGAATAGGCTTTCTCCTGTCCTTACTGATTTATGTTTTAGGTATGCAAAACATTAACAGGGATGGCTCCACAAAGTGACAACTAGAGTGTTTAAAAAATATGCAGAATAACATCACTAACCTCATCCACCCAGTTTCATATGTTCTGTTTCTATTTTTTTTTCCTATAGGTGACTAAGTTCTTTAGTTCTGGTTTGTCTTTCCTGTGTTTCTTTAGGCATAAATAGATGTATATTTTCGCATTTCACCTTTTTTTGTTACATATATATTACCACATTTTTCTTTGCATTTTCTTTTTATTTTTTTTTATTTTTATTTTTTTTTTTGGGGGGGGCACTGGGGATTGAACTCAAAACCTTGCGCTTGCCAGGGCAGGCGCTTAAGCCGCTGAGCCAAACTCCCCAGCCCTGGTTTTTTTGAGGCAGGGTCGCACTATGTAGCTCAGGCCGGCCTTGTGCTCGCGTTGTAGCCCAAGCTGGCCTCGAACTCACAACGCTCCACCTACCTCAGCCTCCCGAGTGCTGGGATTAAAGGCGTGCGCCATCACGCCCGGCTTGCATTTTCTTTTTAAATTCAATAGAATATGAGCATTGACCTTTATTTGGTGAATCTGAACTATAAAATAATTAGTCTTGATAATTTCTGTGGCCTGTTTATCTGAATTATTCAGATTACCTAATCACAATTAAATAATTATTCCTTGTATCTCTATTTCACATTGGCTTTAGATAAAAGACTGTCATGGGGAAAAAACATCTATAGTACAACAAATGTAATTTAAAAGATAGATGAGCCAGTGTAATATGAAAAAATATGACTCTTGAGAAACTATAACATTTGATTTTATTTTTGTACTTTCTATTTAAAATAAAATAAGAAAAAGCAGGCCCCAACTAGATGTGGGAGAAAAGAGAACCAAAGTAGAGTATTTTCTCCCAGGCTACCATGAAGAATAGATGGGATCTTGTGGAAGGCAGTGAAAAAAGAATGATATCAAAGAGAAGTAGAAGAGTGCGACAGAAAATAATATCCATGAATGAAAAAGAAGTGTTTAGGGAAGAAGGTGGACACCACTGGGATATTGTCAGTGGGTCTCCTCCAGGAAAACATCTGAAGTCATTCTGTTTTTTTGTTTTCATTTTAGTGATACTGAGGTTTGAACCAAGGCCCTCACACTGAGCTACACCCCCAACTTTTTTATTTTGAGACAGAACCTAAGGCGCTGAATTTCCTAGGCCAGGCTTAAATTTTTGATCATCTTTCCTTGGCATCACAGAATACTGGCATTACAAGTCTATAGTATCACGCCTCTGTGCTGTGTTCTTTTTTAACTCACTATAGTTTTAAAAAAATTATTTTGAACAGCACAAGTGAGATATACTATTTTAATAAATTTTTAAATGTACAGGGCAGTACTGTTAATTATAAGCACATTGTTTTATTCTAGTCTCTAAAAATATGTTTGTTTTGCATGATGTTAATCCAACACTTACACAATTCCTCTAGTTCATTCCTCAAGAGGTTCTCTAGTTGCCTCTCACTTTTTCCTCTTGACTTTTCTCCCCCAAGACTGGCAGATGAGGAAGTTATATTTTTAAATTTGTTCATCACTCTTTTAGTGTTCCCCTTTTCTGACCCCCTTCCTCTTCTGTATTTATAACATCAACTTTTTAAAAAATTGTGAGATTTGGGGCAGGTCCAAAAGTGCATAAGCAAACTTTTGCCAAGTATTTTGTCTTACCAGTAATTTTCTCTTCTAGGTTATTTTCTATTTTTAAATAATATACACAGCTGTATTTCACATTTTAGAGATGTTCTTTAAAAATGTGTTAAAGATTTACATTTTAAAAATAATTGAATTATTTAATATGTATTAGGGAGACTGCTATGTAAAAGAATTCAGGTATAAAATTATTTTGGGAGGTATAAAAATCTTTTGTAAGGCCATTAAACACTTTTAAAGTCATATTAGGGAAAATTGGTTTTGTTTTTTATACTGTATTAGGTATCAAAATATTTATATTCTCTTATTAATATATTCACTTAAAATTCCACTTTAAAAAGAATTTGTATGTTTATTTTTTTGTATTAGAAGTTACCCATTAGAATCTCTTTGTGGCTTTTTGCTGCCATCTGCCAAAACATTTCTGCTATTGAGCAGTCTGCAAAAGTGCTTGTATGCTGTTTTTTCAGATACTCTACTCCAAGCCTTCTTGTTCTCATGGGCTTTTTTAAGGCATTTGTACCTTTTTAAAAAATGTTTTTCATATACTTTACTGTCTTTGTTCTTTTTTCATTTATAATTAATTTGGATTATTCTGAAAAGTTGGGATTACTTTAATATAAGTATTTAGTGAGTTTATTTCTCAGTGTTTAAATATCTATCCCTTTAATCCAGATCATCCACTACTTGTTTAGTAAATGTATCAATGAGTCTTCCTGATTATATTCTTTTCTCAATCCCAACCCCAAGCAAGTAATTAGAAATCAATTAATCTTTAGTTTTAGTCTTGCAGTTATTTTTTTCTTTCTTCTGGAGATTAAGCTCAAGACTTCAGCACTTGCTACAATTTTTAAAAAAGTCATAGAAGGCCTCTCTGGTGGTACACTCCTCCCAGCACTCACGAGGCTGAGGCAGGAGGATCATAAATTGAAGGCCAGCCTTGACTACATCCAAGTCAGCCTTGACTACATAGTCAGATACTGCCTCAAAAAAATAGAGAACTTGTAGAGAAGAATTCAAATAGCTAAATGGATAACTATGAGTTTTTCCATGTTTGATTTGTATAACTTTATATTTGTTTTACTCTGGATTTGCTATTTAAGTGGTTTGTAACAATCAGACACAATATAAATGCCAAATCTATGCAGAAAGAGGACCTCACTTGTCCTAAGATGTTTTCTGTGGGATTATAAGAAGCCAAAGTAATATTTGCCCTTGTCAGAAAATCAGTATTAAGTATTTTAGGATAAGAAATATCAGTGATTCGGGTATTGAACTCACAACCTCGCGCCTGTCAGACAGGTGCTTAAGTCACTGAGCCAAACTCCCGGTCCTGGTTTTTTGAGGCAGGGTTGCACTGTGTAGCTCAGGCTGGCCTTGCACTCACATTGTACCCCAGGCCGATCTTGAACTCACAACGCTTCTCCTACCTCAGCCTCCTGAGTGCTGGGATTAAAGGCGTGTGCGACCACGCCCGGCTAATATCAGCGATTTAAGTACAAAACTTTCTAAAAATTAAAATAGGATCAGAGACAATTTTTAGACGACATCTGGCCAAATGGTATTTTGTTACTCCCTTTGATGGGTTCCTTTAGTAACTGCAAGTGTATTTTATTATTTGTACTATATTTTATGTGATAGCCATTATGTTAGCATTTATGAAACAGACTTGAATAAAGTAAATAATGGCCACAGGGTTAACTATATGTCTTAGCTTCTCGCTCTCTCTCTCCTCCTTTCTTTCTTTCTTTCTTTCTTTCTTTCTTTCTTTCTTTCTTTCTTTCTTTCTTCCTTGTTTCCCTCCTTCCTTCCTTTCTTCCTTTCTTTTTCTTTTTGTTTTGTTTTTTGAGACAGGGTCTTACTGTGTAGTTTAGGCTGACCTTGAACTTACTCTGTAGCCCAGGTTGGCTTTATACTCTCAATAATCTTTCTGTCTCAGCCTCCTGAGTGCTGTGATTACAGAAAAATGACACTGCACCTGATACTGTAGATCATCTTTATATATAGTTTTCTCTTTCAAGGTTTTTTTTTCCTTATATTTTCATTGTAAGGCATGGTGTTAATAAGTATATCATATTTTATAAAGAAAGTAATAGCACGATTGATTTCAGACTAATCTTATTGCTTTAGAAAAATTACACAGTAATGAGTATAAAGTTAAAAGGAAGATACAAGGAAAAGTAGATGGTGCTAGTGGGTTGCTAGATGAGAGATAAGGGTAATGTGGTTGAGGGCCAAGAAAATGATGAGAGAAAAACCTTCAAAATTAATGGGAAAGAAAAGACTGTTGAAGGATACCGAAGTAATTAAATTGAACAAATGCTTGTTACACAAAAGTACTATTGCAAATAAAATTGAGTAAGAGTGGCCCTGTCCTGAAAAGAAATCATAGCTTAATAAAAATGCTATAAGAGTGTTAAAGTAAAAAATTTGAGACCAACAAGTTTCTGGAATGAAGGGATTTATTAAGCCGTAACTGTGCAAAGCATAAGTGACATGGGAAGCCGAGAATCTTGAGAAGTCTTAAGTTAGAAGTGAATTTAAACAAAGTAAATTCTCAGTTAAAATTTGATTAGTTAACTACATTATTCTTTTATTGTGATATATATATGTATAGGTATATTTTGGAGAAAAGTTTCTAGTTTCACAATACAGTACTCATTTTATTACTAGCTATGTATTACGAGACTTAGTGATCATTCAAAAAATCATACTGATTTTTTTTTTTTTTGTCTTTTTGAGACAGAGTCTTACTATGCAGTTTAGGCTGGCCTTGAACTCACTTTGTAGCCTGGGCTGGCCTCAAACAGTGAGGCCTGCCTCAGCCTCCTGAATGCTGGGATTGCAGTTGTGCACTACCATGCCTGGCTGATGTTTTCTTGGTATCATATATTTTTACTTATGTCCTTTTTTTTTTTTTTTTTTTTTTTTTTTTTTTTTTTTTTTTTTTTTTTTTTTTTTTTTTTTTTTTTTTTTTTTTTTTTTTTTTTTACTTTTTTGCCTATATATGTACAAACTTTTGGAGGACAGCAGCTAAGTGGCCTATTTTTTGTCTATCTAGTGGCTGTATAAAAATCATATAAGGCAAGAATTTTAAAACTTGGGATGATTCACTTAAGTATTTTTGTTCCTCTCTTTTATATTTTCCCAACTCTTCCATAACCGAAAAAGAACACCAAGAGTGCTTATATAGAAGGCATTCTTCACATTTCTGTTGATCCTCCTTGGCCATATTCAGCAGAATTTCATTGTGTGACTGAACTATCACAGTACAGCATACATGTATCTATTTTACCTCTTGTTTTAAAGTTTGATTATTTGTTGTTATGTCTATTTTCCTGTGGATTCGTGTGTTCCTTGAGATTGAAGTAATTATATTGTTTGCCCTAACGCCTCTACTGCCTGGTACTATACTAACTAATAGTAGATGTTCAACAAATGTTTATGTATTGGATAAAACAGACCTATCAAATGTAATTCTTTTAGGTAAATTTCACCTGATTTCCAAGTTAGGAAGAGTGGAAAAAAGTGTAGAAGCTCACTGTGGAGCAGTACTTGCAGGAAGATGGAATTACGAAGGAACAGCATTAGTTACAGGTAAGTTATTTGCAAGATGACCTTTGTGTTTTTTAACATTTTTTGCAGTGCGGGGAATTGAACCTAGGGTCTCATGTGCCAGGCAAGTGTTCTATCACTGAGCTATACCTCTACTTTGAATATAATACTTTAAATGAATCTTTAAAGGAAAGTCTCCAAAACAGAATATTTTCATTCAGCAATAGTCTTTTCAGGTGTAATAGCAAATAATTGGCATAGTATTAATCTGTACTGCTACGTAAGTATTACAATTCAAAATGTCTATTGTTTTCTCATATGTCTTTTGGAGACTGTTCTGTCAAATAGGCTTTTATTTATTTATTTATTTATTTTTTTGCGGCACCAGGGATCGAACTCACGACCTCGCACCTGCCAGGGCAGGCGCTTAAGCCACTGAGCTGAACTCCCGGCCCTAGTTTTTTGAGGCAGGGTCACACTATGTACCTCAGGCCGGTCTTGCGCTCGCGTTGTAGCCTAAGCCGGCCTTGAACTCACAATGCTCCTCCTACCTCAGCCTCCAGAGTGCTGGGATTAAAGGCGTGCGCCACAACGCCCGGCTAAACAGGCTTTTAGAATGGCCAAATGTGGAATAAATAAATTATAATTCTTTAAAATTCCAAAATTAAAACACTCATTTAACTGACCTTTATTTTTCTTCTATTTCTCTCTTATCCCTATCCTCTGAGAATTCTCATCTTCACTTATTGTATCAATTATTTATTGTACCATAACAAGTCACCCCAGCAGTTAGTGAGTTAGCATATAGGGTCTGACCATTTTTGTGGTCAGGGAGCAGTTTAGATGGATGGCTGTTTCTGGCTTAGTACTTCTAGGTGTAACATCGAGCTGCAGTCATAAGAAATTAACTGGGGCTGGAGGTTCCACTTCCCAGATGGGTTACTCACATGGTGCTTGGCAAGAGGCCTTAGTTTTTCTCTGGTTTGGCAGAAGTCCCTAATTCCTTGCCACATGGATATCTCTATAGTGCTACTTGAGTATTTTTACAACACGACAGGTGGCTTCTCCCAGTGATCCAAAAAAAAAAAGCAAGATAGAAACCACAATATCTTTTGTGATTCACCCTCAGAAATCATGCGCCATTATTTCCATCACGTTGTGTTCATTAGAAGCAAGTTACTAAGTACAGCCTGCAGTGAAGAAGAGAAAAATTAAATTGCACTCCTTAAAGGAAGAATTAAGAATTTGTGGATGTGTTTTAAAACTGCCATACCTGTCTCCTGGTCCTTCATAGTAGAAGGACTTTTCTCAGTGAAGTGTTCATCTCTCACCTGAATTTTTAACAGCTTCTTTTGTTTAATGGCTTCTGTTTTTTAGCATGTAAATACGTTTAGATGTCACTTGTTTTAAAAATTAAAAAGAAGGAAATGTAAAGCCCAGGCTGGGCATATAGTTCAGTGATAGTTTACCTAGCATGTGTGAAACCCTGGGTTCCATCCTTAGAACCACACACAAAAATAAATTAATTTATTAAAATAAAATAAAAGTTCCTCTTTTAAGCAACTCTAACACAACTTCCTCTTCTTTTTTCAGCAAAGCTATTTTAAAGAGTAGTCTATTATTTCACTTCATTCCATCCCCAACTCATTGGAATTTAGCTACAGCAACTCTTCCTACACTGAAAATACTTCTCTTAGAATTCTAAAAGGGAGATTACAATGACAATGGAAGCAGTATTTGAGTACATTCATTAGTCTGCTAAAATTAAATCAAAAATGTAAAATTTTAGTTATGGAAGTTAGAGACTACCTTGATAAAATTGTTTCAAAGTAATTTCCATTATATTTTACAGTTATAAAGCATCCTGTCTTTTAAATTTATTTGAATTTTAAACATCCATTAATATAGTCTTAATTTTATATGCAAATTTAATGCTTAAATTTATTTCCTGTAGATAAAAATAATTTTTTTTTTCTCTATACAGTTGGAGAAGATGGACAAATAAAAATTTGGTCGAAGACTGGGATGCTTAGATCAACTTTAGCTCAACAAGGTATATTTTATAGTTGATACTGTTAATAGTTGATAATTTTATCTTTGAAAATTGCACAATATAAAAATGCCTTAACATTTTCCTTTGGAAGCGACCTAATACAGTGTGAGACTGACTTTCGTCATGTTTAAAACCTGAAATCTCTTATTTCTGTTTATACTTTTTCTTCTTGCCTGCTATACTATGGTATTCATATTATTGAAGCTGAGGAATATAAGAAATACTTAAGTCCTTTCTATGTTAGTTAATCAATAGATAGGTAATTATAGACTGTTCTTTTAAAATAAATTTGAACGGGCCAGGGTTATTGCTCAGTGACACAGTGCCTATCTGGCAAGTTCAAGGTCCTGAGTTCAATTCCCAGTACCAAAAGAAAAAAAAATTTTGAAGCATTTGTTCATATTCTATACACATTAGGGTTGGGTGTCTATTTAAGTAAATCATAGTAAGGGAAGTCGTTAAATGTATTTCCTTATTAAAAAGTTCCAATAGCTTTATAATATTAGCACCCTACTACATTATGTTGTGCATTTGATTTCTGTCCTAATGGAGGGGAATACAAACACTAATGATCTGGAATTTAGTAAACCGTACTGTTTAAGGGAGCATCTCAGTGTTCCATGTTAATGAAAAGGGGTGGCAGTAAGTCAGTTCCTTGGTCGTTCCTAATGAGATTTAGATTATGATTTTCTTCTAGAGAGCTGATTATTTTTCTAATGACATTTTATGTAGGACCTCAGCATGTTTAAACAGCCTGAGCAAACATGAGCTGATCCGCAGAGGCCAAAACATTTGTAGGTTATTCTTCAGAATTATAGATAAAGTTATAGTATGAAGCATCAATAACTGACTTCTAAAAATTTGCAAATGTCATTTTAAAAATAATGTTTACTCTTAGGATAATGTTGAAAGCACATTTGCTTTAGCTGTGCATTAAACAAATGTTGACAGACGTATCCAGAAGTTCTAGTAGTATTTTTCTTCTGAGGTTAAGTGTTTGCTACAGATAATCTTTTTTTTGAACTAAGATTTTTCTTTTTTTTTTTTTTTTTTTTTTTGCACTGGGGATTGAACTCACAGCCTCACGCCTGCCAGACAGGCGCTTAAGCCACTGAGCCAAACTCCCAGCCCTAATCTTTTTTGTAATAAAGATAATCTTCAAGTACAATATTTATGAGTGGAAAATTTATTGTTGATAGCGGGAATCATAGTTGAACATCAGGTTAGTGTTTTTTTGAGACAGAATTCTCACTATATGGTTTGAACTGGCCTTGAATTCACTTTGTAGCCCAGGCTGGTCTTGAACTCATAACGATAATCCTGCCTCAGCCTCCCAAGTGCTAGGATTACAGGTATGCACCACCATGCCTGACTGAACATCAGTTTTAAAAGTCAATTTATTATCACTTTATTAATAAAATGATAAAATGTACCGTTAGAAGATAAATCTTAGCTGGGCGTGGTGGCGCACGCCTTTAATCCCAGCACTCGGGAGGCTGAGGTAGGAGGAGCATTGTGAGTTCAAGGCCGGCTTGGGCTACAACGTGAGCGCAAGGCTGGCCTGAACTACATAATGTGACCCTGCCTCAAAAGGCAAGGGCTGGGAATTTGACTCAGTGGCTTAAGCGCCTATCTGGCAGGCGTGAGGTTGTGAGTTCAATCCCCAGTGCCGCCAAAAAAAAAAAAAAAAAGATAAATCTTGCCAAGTGTAGTGGTGCATAGCTATAATCCCAGCATTTGGGGGGCTGAGGCAGGGGGATTGCTCTGAGTTGCAGGCCAGCTTGGGCTACATAGTGAGTTCAAGCCAAGCCTAAGCTACATAGCAAGAGCCTATTTCAAAAAGAAAAAAGAAAAAGAAAAGAGAATAAATATTACTTTAATCTCTTGGTGAACATGGGAATTTGCTTTTGACTTTATAGATTTTTTTTTTAATTGGGGATTGAACTCTGGCCCTTGTGTATGCAAGGCAAGTTCTCCATCACTGAGCTATAATGCTGGTTCCTATAGACTTTTCTATTAAAGCTGATTATGTGAATTATATGACATTCTTACTTTTGGATACTTGATTTATGACCATTTAACAGTATTCTTCTAGAGATCACCAAAACCTTAGAAAGACTATAGGCAATTTCAGTGGTTTTGACTATTACTACTGCTGCAACATCTTTTTTCTTTATCGGTTTTGTTGCCTGCAAGTGACACATTGTCAGAGAAATTCTGAGTTTATCTCACTATCCACCATAGAAGATCTGAATTCTTTCCTAGAGTCCTTCACCTTCATAATCAGAGAAAGTCTTTAATTATTGATACTATTATTACTATTTTTGCAGTGATGGAGATTGAACTTAGGGCCTTGACTATGCTAGGCAAACAATTCACCACTGATATACACACACAGCCCCAGCCTCTGATAATTTGTAACCTTTCTTTAATAAGTTTTGAGGGTGGTTATACATCTGAACTACTGAGAGCAAGATGCTAAACACTCAAGTCAGAAGGTAAGGTAGGTGCAGTGAGTGACTCCTGCCTCCTTTGAATAAAGAAACTGTAGCTTTTGATGCAAAATAAAACTATGTAAACTCAAATTATTGTTAAACTTGAAATTACGTACACAGTGTTGAAATTATCCTGGAGATTTTTTTCATGTTTATGTTATTATTCTTTGATAAATTGAAAGGAACTCCCTAATGCTTCTGTTTTCTTAAATTATTCTCAGTCACCTCTTTTCCACTTATTGCTGTTAGATTCACCATTTCAGATTTCCCAAAGTGTAATGTGAAAATGTGGAATAAATTGTTTATTATGAGCATTGTTAAACATAATCAGTACTGTAGTTTACCTGTATATATAATGGATCTGAAAACCAACCTGCTATTTATTTTACTCTTATGGGCAAAATGCTTCAGTGTTCTCAAACTTGCAAGGGCAGGTTGGAAACACATGTTTACAAATTAGGGCCTTCCTGTAATATCGGAAATTACAAACATGTGACCTGTAGGTTGAATCTTTCCCGCAGGGTATGATGTAGGCCCAATTTTAAAATCAAGAGTCTGAATTTACAGATTCAGATTTCCTTTTAAAAAGTTGGAAGATATGGCAATATTGGGTTTGCTTTCTGGCATAAATACAGTCAGTTGGGGTTTAGTAGTGTTGCTTCATTTTTAGTTGGATTTTTTAAACCTCTTTGCATATTTTTATCACACTACCCACTTCACTCATTTGTTTCATGATATAGCACAAGGTAAATCTCTAAAGGGATTTGAGTTTGCAGTTGTTTCAGTTATACTAACCATAAAATTTGGTGTTCAGTGTAAGTCTAATAGGCAGCACTTAAATCTTTTTACTTGATTTTTGTTTTAATTTAATGTTTAATAGGTAATATATTCACATGGATAAGAGTTTGAAGCATGAAAAGGGTATCATGTTACTTTATATCATTTTTTATTTTAAAATACTACCTTTCTTTCTCCTTTATCCCCCTGTGTTTTAGCTACCCAACTCACATTCCTAGCTAGAGGCAATTAGTGTTACCATTTTCTTGTGTAGTAAAAAAAATTAATATGTATGTTTATTTATGTATATTCAAATACATATTTATAAACAAGTGGTGCATATTACTGTTGTGTGCTGTTTGCTTTTTTCCACTTGAGTCATGAATTATCTTATAGTTTCTTTGCAGCATGTAAATAAAAATCATCCTCGAACTGTTTTCTAAAGTGAATGTACTAATTTACCTATCAGCAGTACATAAAGATTTCAGTTTTCTGCCTCCTAGACAATGCATGTTATTGTCTGTCGTGTGTGTGAGTGTGTGTGTGTGTGTGTGTGTGTGTGTGTCAGAGAGAGAGAGAGAGAGAGAGAGAGAGTGAGAGTGTATGTGTGTGTGTGTATGGTGTTGGGAGTTGAACCCAGAGCCCTACAAGTGCTAAGCATGTGGTCTGCTACTGAGCTATATTTCTAGCCCTTGGCTATCTTTTAATTGTAATCTAGAGTGGGTGTGAAGTGGTATCTCAATGTGGTTTTGATTTGCATTTTCCTGTTGGCTAATAAGATTGAACATCCTTTCATTTTTCTTTTCTTTTTTTCTTTTGTTTCTTTCTTCACTTTATTTTCATTTTCTTATTAGTCAATTGTATATGTTCCTTGAGGGAATATCTATTCAAATCCTTTGCCCATTTAAAAAATGTGTTTCTTAGCAAGGTGGCCCATTCCTGTAATCCTAGCTGTCATTTTCTTGGAATCAAATAGCTTTGAAAGGGTTAATCATTTTGGTCCCATTTTATTATTTTCACTCAAAGTTTATATTAATTATGAGATTAATAAGGAAATTAAATTCAATAGACTTTTCTATTGTAGTTGACCTGTTGGTATTTCAACAGAGTAATCTAATTATCTGATTATTTTTCTGACTTAATACTGTGGAACTATAGACTTAATTTTTGAGTTTTTAGTCATTGGTGCTACTTAAACTTTTCTAATAAGGCATATTTTTCTTATTTCATCTCTGGAGAAATCATTAGGGGAGTTAAATTGTTGTAATGACACTACTCCAGAAGGAAAATCTTGTGATTATATATAATGTCTGTATTAGGGACTACAAATTTTGAGGATGATTGTAAATCTGAATAACTGACAACCAGATGATACAGATTAAAGTGAGAATGCATGATAGATGGGAGTGGGGGACTTCTGCCTACTTGGAAGAGAGAAACTTTAAATTTTGATACAGAAGTACAAAATATCATAAACTTAAATTATTGTAAAACTTGTATGTTTATAAACAGTGTTGAACCATTCTTGTGATTCCTGTCTCCATGTTTATGTTAATTTCATTTATTTCTTGATGAATAGAAATTATTTTCTGCATTTATTTCTTGACTATTGGAGTCAGGTGTTCCCCTACAAAAATTCATAATTATAATTTTGTCCTCTAATACAGAAGACATAATAATTCCTCAGCTGTTTTGGGGAAAATTTCACTTACCAAAATCAGTTTAAAAATGATTCTTACTGGTACCTGAGGAATTATTATTTCTTATTAGAGAAAAATGAGATACAGATTAGGAATGTTACATCGTAGATTTTAACTCTGAATTCAAATTGTAATAAAGTAGTACTACAAACATTTAAGGACATGGGAATGGAACAATAAAACAAAACCTGCCTATAACAAATTTAGTGAAGATAAACTGGAAATCTAAATAACTATAAGGCAGAATGTGCTCACTGCTACAAAATGCTACTGGAGGATAGGAAGACAGATTAATATTTTTTAGGGAGAGAAGGTACTGGAATTTTTTTCTGGCAAATATTGAAGTGTCTCTTTACTGGACTTTGAAGAATGAAGAAATGTTAAGGAAATAAGCTTGTTGGCACTGGAGTGGAGCGATGGAGAAAGTGTGACGATAGGAGGCATAGGGGTAGAAGAGCGGGAGGCGCAGAAGTCAGGTAAGTGGTGGCAGACCCTTTGGGCTAGGCTGCAGGCTGAGTACTGTGCTCCCAGAAGAGGCAAAATGAAGCGATTTGGAGTTTGTTGTATAACCATACAGAACAAAACAAAAAAAATTGAGTAGGAGAATAAGCCATAGTATTCCTGGGTCTTTTAGGAAGTTTAATTTAGTAATAACATCTGGGATAAATTAGGGGGAAGTAGAGATTAAATGGAGGCAGCTAGTAAGGATATTTCTGAAAGATCCCACGCTAGTGCTGATTAGCACTTGACAGGATGCAGTGACAATGTAAGTGAAGAGAGTTCCCTGGTTACCCTGTAAAGGATGAAAGTTCAGAGAGAATAAACTAGGAAATATTTGTTGAGGGATAATCATTTTGCATATGAGGAGTTTGAAGTTCTGCTATGGAAATGTCTTTAGGGCAAATGGAAATGTATAATGGCTCAAAAATAAAAAAATAAAATATTATTAACTTGGGAGTCAGATAAAGGTAGATGATGAGTGACCGTGGGGGAAATGGAGAAATCTGAAGGACAGATGCCTGAGCATCTAAAGAAATAAATAGAAACTAAAGAAACAACCTTTATTTAATCTTTTTCTTGTTCTGACTCAGTGTCATACATAACCCTTAAGTAGTTTTTTTGGAATAAATCCACTTGAACTATCTGTTGTATATACTGTACTACGTCTTCTACAGATAGATTGAAAGAAAAATAATTCTTAGTTTTTGATTCTTAATGATTTGGTAAAAACATTGAATGGCTGCTGTCATGAACAACATTAAACTAATGGCTGCTTATTGTATTACAAAGTCATTTTTAGTAATAGTGGTTAAAAGTGCTTAGTGCTAGACTTTATTCTAAGCCCTTATATTTGTTCAATATAGACCTATGTTACTTTCAAGGCAAAGATTGCTAGTGCTTCATTATAATAGTGAAAAGTTTGTCTTAAACACATTCTTCAAAACAAGATTTTTAGGGGATACTTTTATATAGTATGAATGTAAAAAACATGGCCTATTTGACCAGGTACTTCCTTAAAACATTTGAAATACATTTTTGTCTCTTCTGTGGTTTAAAATGCCTTCAACAGGTTGAAAGAATTTAGATAATTTGTTTTACAGAGAGATAAAGGTCTGACATTTAACACAACCCCAGGTGCATGTGGTTTCTTAAAAAATGTCAGAAAGGTCACATGATTTTAGTGTGCAAAGTCAGAAAAACAAGATTTTTTTTGAGTTTCTTAAGTGAAATGGAGCATAAATAAAAATTCCCAATGTAAAAAGCTTGACATTAATTAATATAAATTATTTTTTGAGTTGTGTCCATTTTTGTTAATGATAATTAATAACATCTTGTTACATAATTTGCTAAACTTTTTGTTTTAAAGTAATTCAATCTGGAACCTAAATTTATTATTTCCATCTCAACTTTGGGAACTAAAATATAGCTCTGGGAATAATTCAGTACTTTAATAAGTATGTTTTCAACAACATTTTAGATGTTATGGATTTGTTCCAAATATTACTGGGATGAATTGCCAGTAGAAATACAATAATAGAAATCATTATTGTCTTTGTGAAGTGAATTCATCCACTTTGAATAATGTCCTTTATCAGAACCACCCAAATTAGAAGTTATATAACTATGTCTTTCATCTCCTTTTCAAAACAAAGCAAAACAAAAAAAACCCCTCACATGTATGGTCATTTCACATGATATGTTACTTAAATGTATGGAAAGAGCATAATGAAGATTTCTAGTAGTTCTTGATGTTATTTCCACACTGGATTTTAGTTGAAATACTGAGGCTTAGCTGTTGATCTTATTTTAGGCTGCATATTTATCATGAAGAACTCCATATTGTTTCCATTGCTTTTATTTTGACTGAAGGAGGGTGGTTAAAAAACTGTTATAACAAAGGAATTAACTTTTTTCTGTAAGTTTTATTCTATTATAAATGTTTCTTTAACATTATTATTGCTTAAAAAATTGTTATATAAGTAGGAAGTAAATTATCTTCTTGTGTCAACAGGTAGATAAGTACTATGAAGAAAAATTTATAAACAAGGAAATGGTGACACAGCTGACTTAAGGGGCCACGAATAAATACCAAAGAGGATGAAAGCGTCCCTTAGCTCCTCATCCCCTAACTGTACCTTTTACCACAACTAAAGGCCTAAAGTCACATCCTGTATAACTCAATGGGAGTTGTATCTACCAAATTATTTCCTTGGGGGTAGATGTTTGTCATAGTTCATGTATACCCCAGGAGAGTATAATTTCACTGAGTTTATTCATGAGGAGAGCCTGTAAGTTAAAATATATTAATTTTCTTTTTGCACAAAAATTATAACTATAAAAGAGGCACCCACGGTTCTATCATTCTAATAAATCTCTCCTTACCCTTTTCTAACTCTCACTAAGAACTACATTTGGAATATCTGAAATTTTGACTCACATGTCTGGGGAGTTTATTAAAATTCAATTATTAATTTGGAGTTTCTGCTTTTGAAGCTTAAGTCAGCTACTGGCTACTCCCGTAGAGTATTCCCCAAGAATGTACTTACCAAGTACGGAAGAAGGAGTGTCTTTTGAGGATGGTCATAGAAAAATAAGATCAGTTCAAATCTGAACCTAGTAGAACAAGAGAAATTGTAAATATCAGAGTTGAAATTAATGAAGTTGAGAGTAAAAATACACAAAAGATCAGTGAATCAAAGTTGGTTCTTTGAAAGGATGGGAAGGAGTTCTGGGGTTTGGGAAGAGAAAAAGGGGAAGTAAAATGGAATAAGATACTACATGTGTGTGTACCTATTCCTCACAATGAATGTATTTAGTGTTTTATGGTAAGAGAACAAGGGTGAGGGGTTAGGAGGAGGGGAAGGGGAAATAAGAGGAATAAAGATATGCCGTGTACAGTAACCTAATAATTCCAGTTAATGTAAATATTACATGCCGTAACATGAACTAAGACAAAGAATATCAACAAGAATGAAAAATGGGATAGGGTAGCTGAAGGAAGAGGAACGGGAAAAGGAATTAAAAGAAACAAAGAAACATGCTATAATATATATATGTAACCATTCCTCAAAATGATTATAAACCACATGAACTGTAAATATGTACAAATAAAATTTAAAAATACATAAGAATGAAAAAGATGGATGTACTTAACTGTATATTGCAAAAGTATACTAATAAAAATGCAAAAACAAAGAAATGCTATCCTTAAAAATAATTGAGTCAAAAAATATAATTGAGTTAAAAAATATGATTGAGTTAAAAGTGACATCTCTAAATTCCTCCCAGAAGTTGAAAACAGCATCAAATTTAATGCAATTTATAGTACAGTAAGTAGAATAAACTTGAAATTTCCTACGGAGTTAGCTTTATTCTGGTTATAGAATATGTGAGCTCTTTTAAAACTAGCTTTCTGGGAAAAGCTACACTCGATAGATAACAAAGATTTTCCTAATGTGATATTTAACTTGCCATTTAAGAATTCATAGGTGGGAGAGATAGATTGCTTTGAGATGGTATGATTTCTATCCATGAGACTATTGCTTAAGCAGCAGGTAAGGGGAAGTTTGTTGTTTGTTGCAGTATCAGGAATGGGACTTAATGTATAAGGTAAGTATGCCATGTATATTTTTCTGTGGAAAATTATTCACCTTCTATATAGAGTTAAACACTGGTGGCTGTTGATGATGGGACATGATAAACTGACTTTTCAGATATCACTGTATATCTTAAAAATGAATTTTATTTTATATATTTTATAGTATTTCTGAAAACTGTGTATTTCCTGAGCAATATCTAAATTAGTTAAAAACGTAGTATGTTAGTTGTTCACAGAGTTTTAATGATCAGTATTAACTTAGTCTGTATTTCAGTATCAGGCTGTTTTCCAGTTTGAAAGGACCTTTGAATAGGAAGAAATGAAAAGATGCTACAGAATGCTTTATTGATCCTATTAAATATTCCTTTTTAGAAGTCATTATAATGAAAGTTTATTGTTCTTTTTTTATTTTCTCTACAGGAACACCAGTGTATTCAGTAGCTTGGGGCCCTGATTCAGAAAAAGTTCTTTACACAGCTGGAAAGCAGCTGATTATTAAACCTCTTCAACCAAATGCCAAAGTTTTACAGGTATTTTACAGGCATTTTGTAAACTGTTCTCAGGATATGCCTGATTGTTAAACTAGAGGGAACTTGGTGTCCCTTTCTTCTGGGTTGTCACTTCAGTTTGAATTTTTTTAGTGTGTAGTTTTATCAGCCTTATGGAAGAGGCAGTATCAGTTTATGTTTTTAGTAAGGTTCATTTTCTTCTTACTCAAATTCATGTTATACCAGTAAATCGTAAAGATATTTTTAGTTACCAGATTGTCACATGATTTGACACCACTAAGCATCTTTACATTTAGCAAGTCAGACTCGTATTTATAGATTTAAGACAAAACAGAAGTAAATCATAAAACTTCACTAAGAGTTTGCTTAGACTTTCTAATGATCATCACCATCATCATCATCCATTGAAACACTTAAACTCTCTCTGAGATCCTAGCATTCTTTTAATATTTTTGGAATGGAAGAAGAGTCAATATAATCATTGAAGCAAATTGTGTGATACAGGTTTATGAATAATGTAATGAATATTTATCTGAAAGATAAATGTCAAGCTCCCGCTTTCTTCTGAGTTGTTCAGAAAGGAGGAAGAATTAAGTTAGGAGCTGAATCTTCTAGGGAAAGGAGGAAGGATTGTATTAAATCCAGATGCCAGGAAAATGATTGATCAAAATGATAGCAGCACAGTTTGCCTAGTAAGAACATAGGCTTTGGAGTTGGTCAGCTGGGCTAAAAATCTTCACTTACCTGCCCACATGTGGCCTTAGGCAAGTCATGAAAAATCTTTTGCGTGTCAGATTTATCATGTTGTTGACACCGGTACCTACTTATTAGAGTTGTCGTGAAGATTAAATGAGTAAAATTACAAAGTATGTAGGACAATGCCTGGCATGCAGTAAGAACTTGACATAGAATAGTTATTTTTGATGTTGTTATGTTAGTATGGGTTAATTTGTCATCTGTATCTCTTGACTAGGGAGGTCAGGGAAAATTTGGTAATAGAGATTGACAGGCTACAGCAAATAGGAAAGTGTTTTAAAAGACATAAATCTCAACAGTTGAGTAGATCCTGATTTTAGGGAGTAAAATAATATACGAATATATATATTTCATATTGTCAACATACATTTTTACCATGTAGAGAACATTACTAGACAACTAAGGTGAAGAATTTGGGCAAAGAAAAGAAACTGGGAAAAAGGACTAGTTCTGGCTAACTTTACACAAAGTTCTCCCATATCAGCTCTTACACTCTGAAAATTTGCTGTGAAATTGCCCAGCAAAACAGGCAAGTTGAATCTTTCAGTTTATATCTTTAGTTTATAGTTATACGAATTTAGACACATGTAATTAGGCTTATATAAATGAAACTCAGGAAGCTGCTCGTATTACCATCGATCAATCAGATGATAGTGTACAGTTCAGGAGATAGTAGAGATGGAAAAATACCCATTGCCAAAGTTCAGCTAGAGTGAAGGAGCAATGAAAGAGCAGTTAAATTAGTAACTTAGTTAATAAAGGAATGCTTTACTAGTTCTTGTTTATGGAGTTGAGTTTAGAAGTATGTGCCTAATTTCTTTTAAGATGTTCTGGATATCCAAAACCTGGTTTTATAATGAATAAGCTTTTTGTTTCTTTATTCACTCAGTAAAAATATACTGCATGCTTGCTATATGTGGTACTATGCTAGGTATGAGATATTTAAAGTGAAATAGGACAGGGACTGGGGATATACTTCTGTTGTGGAGTGGAGTATGTGCTATAGTATGTTTGAGGCTCTGGATTTGATCTCCAGTCCTTCCCCCTACCCACATATATAAAACAAACAAAAGCAAGTCTTAAATTTATTTAAAGAAAAAAGAAATACAAGCTCTTTCAAGCAGCTTGTTCAAAAGAAATTCACAAAATATCTAATACATTGAGAAGTAATTGAAAATTATCTATAAATTATATGACATAAATGTATATGATTATATGTTAGCATCGTAAGTTCTAAGGTCAGTTTAATTCATGTTTTTTCATAGCTTTCAAATATTCATAAATTTATTTTGTAGCTTTAAAAAGAAACTCAAGAAACGATGTATATGTGTGTGTCTAAATGTCTTTTTGCATTTGCTGTTTATCTCAGGATATTAGGTTAATTTAGAAATTGTGAGAGTTTTTGCATTATTAATGTGTATTATCAAAACATTTGTGCTGCACATGATGGTGTATGCCTGTAATCCAGGTTACTTAGGAGCCTGAGGCAAGAGAATAGCAAGTTTAAAACCAGCCTGGGTAACTTAGCAAGACTCTGTTTAAATAGTTTTTAAAAATAATAAAAAGGGCAGGGGTCTCACACAACAATGATAAAGCTGATTTGATTCTCATTGCTACAGAAATCAAAACACAGACCAACAAAAACCAAAATCAAAACCAAACAAAATGATGTATTTTTGTATATTTTAAGTGACACAAGCTGTAAATTGTTGCTTATTCTTGGAGCTTATTTTACCCAAATTTAGTATTTTACTCTGTATACCTTAAGAACAGTAAATTGGGAAGATTGTGAAGAAGAAGTCTTTTAATCTGTTACCCTTTGATATTAAGATATATTGAAATGTACCTTAAAGTGTGCAAGATACGTGCTTTTTGTTGTTTTATTCTGCCCACAATAGCATTTAATTACATGTGTGGTAATAGCTAAATGGGGAACATAAATTACATTTAAGAGCAAGACACCATGCTTATTTCCTAGATTGCCAGTATCTAGGTTATGTATACATATATGTGTAAAATATATGTGTAGGAAACATTATCTTGATATATAATAAATGTAACAAGATTTTCAGTCATCCAGTTATGAACCAGACCCATAAAGGCAAAGACAGTGAAGCTTAGGGGAATATGCAGAAAAGAATAAAGAGAATACTATTGTTGTTCATGCAGTAAGTGTAAAAAAAAAAAGTAAAAAAGAAAATAGAGGTATATTGGTGGTATACCTCAGTGATAGGGCATATTTAGCATGTGTTAGGCCCTAGGTTTAATTCCCAGCACAAGAAAAGAGGGAGGGAGAGGGAGAATGAGGGGGAAAGGGACATGAGTTTATGCGTAGGGGAGGAACAAACAGGAAGACAGTATCAGTATCAGTAATGGGATCACTTGTACAAAGGAGACAGCAAGATTTAGATTCAACTGACATTTTGGAGTATATAATGTATTTATTCCAGTGTTATCACACAAATAAAAAACTTCAAATAGTTCAGTAGCATTTGGAGTACATGCAATATTCAGTAAGCTATAGAGTGGATGTCAAGTGCTTTCATGGGTATAAATTGGTAATGACACAAACAATAAGGAATTACACAGTGGCTGTGAATATAGGATTATAGGGTTACACAGTGGAATATAGGATTTTCTGAGTTGATGGCAAAAGAAATCATTAGAAAGAGGCAATGAGGTGGATGTGGTAGTGTGCTCCTGAAGCCCCAAATACTCAAGAGACTGAGGCAGGAGGATCACTTGAGACCAAAAGTTCAGGGCCAGCCTGGGCAACATAGTAAAGACCTTGTGTCTTAATGAAAAGAAAAGAAAGAAAAAGGTTTTTTTCCTTATAGAAAAATCTTCACATTTATTGGCTCTTTTTTCTCATAGTGGAAAGCTCATGATGGTATTATTTTGAAAGTTGATTGGAACTCGGTCAATGACCTTATTTTATCTGCTGGCGAAGACTGTAAATATAAGGTAAATAATGTTTAGACTTACGGTAACCTGATTGAAGGAATCAAATTTAGATGAAAAATGTTTAGCATATATGGTTATAGTTTCAGTGTTTTAATATTTAGCCATGTCTTTTAACTCTAGTAATTTTGCTAATTGTTTTCTAATTTTAAGTGGTATTCTAATGCTCTAGGTAAAAAAACTTTCTTGTTGACCTATAGAATTTGATTTATTAAGTAGTCAATATGATTCAGTTTAAATCAGCTCAGTTATATTTGTCTTGAACAGTAATCAGTTTTAAAGCAAAATAATTTATGAGAAAGAATAAGATTTTTCTTCTCTATGGTGCTGGGGATCGAAGCTAGGGCCTTGCACATGCAAAGCAAGTGTTCTCCCATTGAGGTGACCTCCAGCCTTATAAGACTCAATGTAACTGTAGTTGGAGGAACTTTAATAGAAATAAATCATTTTGAAGAAAGTTGATAGAGCTTTCAGTGGACAAACAGAAATTTACGCAAAGTACTAAATATCTCAAAACTTTACTATTAATTTAAAGCACTCAAAATTATTCAATCCAGTATTGAGTAAAATCTGAAAATTATTATAATGTTTAATTATTATCTTTTGAAATATTTAGGTTAAAAGGAATATAACTTTTTTCTTTGTATAATACCTTTGATAATAAAGACAGTCAATTGCTAATAGTATAATGTGATGATTAATCTTTGCTAATAGTATAATGTGATATTAATCTTTGTTTGATACCTTATTGAAGGACAAACTGGTTTGCAACCATATGGTGATTGTTACAGATTTTTAAAAGTTTGTTTTTATAGGTATGGGATAGTTATGGCCGTCTACTGTACAATTCACAACCTCATGAGCATCCTATTACCTCAGTTGCCTGGGCTCCCGATGGAGAATTATTTGCTATTGGATCATTTCATACTTTACGCTTGTGTGATAAAACTGGGGTAAGTTGTAATGGTGATCAGTCACATATATGCCATCATAAATGTGGTAAAATATTATACATGTTTCATCTTTAAAAAACATTCTCAGTGACTGCTTTTGGCTAAGTCTTTCTCATTTATCTTCTCAATGTGCTGGTTCCATCAATTTCAGACTAGTGGGGCCAAAGAAACTGTTAAGATTTGAAGAATGAACATCTACTCTACTGTTTCTTTCTAGAAATACTTATTTTGAGCCTGATTATGAAGGATGGTGAAGTAAAGTATTCAAATGTATGTGCATTCAATAAGGAGAATCTAGTTTTAAATTTTTTTTATATGTTTCATACAAAATTTTAGTTGCGTATTTATTCTAAGGAACTAATAGGAAATTTTAAAAAGTCATTTTAATACCAAAGGACATATTTGTCTTTAAGAGTAGATATCTGAATATAAGTGAGAATTCTTCCTCTTGAGAATATGCCTTCTGTCATACAAATTCTGTTTAGAACCCAGGGAAGCAGCCATGCTCTGCATCATTTTGCCCATTGTTCTTCAAGAAAGAGTTGTTCCATTGAGGTGGCTCCAAAACAGCATTGACGAGTAGCAGAAAGAGCTTGAATGGGTGAATTAGCTGTCACTATAACAGAATACCTGAGATAGTCAGCTTATAAATAGAAAAGCCTTATTTTACTTACAGTTTGGAAGGTTCTAGTCCATGATTGATTGGCCCCATGTGTTTGGGCCTGTGGTGAGGCAGTGCATCATGGTGAGAACATGGGGCAGAGTTGCTCACCTCTTCAGCCAAAAGGCAAAAGAGAAAGAAAGTGTGCCAGGGTCCCACAGTTCCCCTCAAGGGCACACTCCCAGTGTCATGAGGGCCTCTCACACACAGTGTTCAACCTTTGAAAGGTTCTACCACCTCCCAGTAGTACCATTCTGGGAACCAAGACTTTAGCAGATAGGGTTTTGGGATCCAAAGTGTAGCAGTGGGATTATTCCATATTATTCCCAACTATGAGGAAATCACATAATTGTTCTATTGCTTATTTTCTTCAAATGTAAAAGAAGAGCTTAGAATTTGTAGAGCTTTATAAATAATTTATTATTTTTGTGGTTACTTATTTTCCATCACATAAAGTTATAGCTCTCTTCCTGGCTTTAGAAACTCTCTGAAATCTGGTACCATAAAATCTATTCAATCTTTTCCTCTACAGCTCTCTAATTTGTATGTGTGCTCAAATCAGGTTAAACACTGGCTCAGGAACCTTTCCTGCCCCTCGCTAATATCCTCATTCATTATCTCTTTTCATGTAATACTCTCATCTCTGATACATAGTGAGTCCTAAGGTCTAGCTTACATTTGACATCTTTTCATTGTATCTTCCACAGAAGACTTAAAGTTTATCTAATTTTATTTCTGTCACCGCGATCTCTTTTTTCTCACTTATAACATTTTTTTTTTTTCAGTTACATTATTTCATCACTTAAAGGCCTGTTGTGTTGTGTTTTGTTTTGTTTTGTTTTTGGACTTAAGAACCTTTTGCCTCAGATTTTTTATCAATAGATTTTTGTCAGTCTAATTTTTACAATGTATTATGCTCTTATATTATCCATATTCTTGACTCTGAAGTTCATAGAATCTTAGAGCTTAGAGATTTTTTATTATCTGCAAAATATATTAGATATTCTAATTTATTAAGACAATTTAAGCATAATGATTTTAATGTTATTTTGATTAAAATATTTTAAAATTTTTAAATGGGGATTGATCTGAATAACTGAATTAAAGTTTTACCTCATTAGGCACTGTTATCTTTATCTCTTTATGCACTGTAAATCTGGAAAAGTAAACAGAAGTGACTGACTATATTTTAATTATTTTTAGACATTTGAGACTAACATTTTAAATACATATTCTTTTGTTCAAGAGGCATTAAATATTTACAACTCATCAAAGAATGTTCTAGAAACTGGAACTCAAACTATGAGAAAAAATATAGACTTTTACCTTCAGCTGCTAACAGGAGAATCAGATGATAAGATTTATTATAGAACAGTGTGATGAGTGCTTATGAGTTTGTTAAGCACTGTGAAGCTGTGGGAGAGCCAAACTGTCTGTGGGACACTAATTGGAAAGGTGAGGCTGGGTGCTTTAATAATGTTCTGAGGAGTCAAGGGTTAGAGGAAGAGAGTTGCATGTAAAAGGAATCTCTTCTGTCTTAAAGTGTAAGAGAGTATGGTGTTTTTTGTGCAGTATAAATAAGATACATTGGTGGATGCAGGAAATGGTACAGAAAACATATTTTTATCTAGTCATAGTAATAACCATGATCCTTAGATTGCACTTGAAGGAAGACTTAAATAAAACATGTGAGATATTTGATACTTTCTCTGAGTTCTGAAAGGGGCAATGTGTACCTTAATGTGGAAAAAATAATTTGGAGATAAAGTAATAAACCATACTGAAGGTAATATCAAAAGAGAGTAGTTTAGCCGGGCGTGGTGGC